>JAOWBP010050437.1:0-19588 GCA_028571105.1 Tragopan temminckii
CAGGAGGCTGAGCCAGGGACCTCAGTAAAGGCTGGTGTACTCCCTGGCACAGCTCCATATGTCCACTTATGTAGCTGGTGTTTGCATGAAAATCTGTTGCCTCAGTGCCTTTAGCTGCCCTATTTCTCCACAGATTGAGCTGGATGGTCATGGCCTTAACTTCCCTCAGTTTTATTTCTTTTGTGGGTTCCAACATTTTCAAATTATACTTAGTCATTTGGAGCACACAGATGAAAGGAAGATTAACCAGATTTATTTGTAGTCATATGGACCATAGAGGCATTCCCCATTAGAAAGGAATCTTCACATTTTCAGCTCTCATTTTTGTAACAATTGGAACAACAATCTAGTGAGCAGGCATTTCAAATAATATCATTTCTCTCTCCCTCTTTTCTGCCTCTTTTCTTCCCAAGTCAGGACTTGCCCAGCCACAACCCAAACCAGAAATCTCATTTGAGGGAGAAAGAAAATTCAATTTATCTAGAAATCTTTCTGACAAGTCTTGTGCCATCTCTGAAATCATCATCCCAGCATCCATTTTGGTGAAAAAGACAAAAGATAAACACTGACAAAATGGGTCATATATTATGAACAAACGAATGACACGATGCTCTACGAGATGCTCGCCTCCAATATGCATACTTGTGCTTTAGTAGCATGCACGCTAGTGTACTCATACTTGTTCAACTCCCAGTCCATTTTGTCACACCAACAAATACGTACCCAAAACTTCATGATACAGCAGACTGACAGGTGACTAAGACATTAAAAAAAGACACTCAGAAAGCAGTGACAAGGCAAATTTTGGGAGTGAGGATGGTGAATATTGCTTCTGGGAAAGGCTACTTAGCACTACTATGTAGTTTTTTGCTATGTCCCCTTAAAAAAAAAAAAAAAAAAAAAAGACTAATTTGCTCATATTTGGAGCAGAAATTGCAAGGACATTATAGAAGAAAAAATGAAAAAGCATCTGGCATGCTCACACAGCTGAGGTGTTCTTCCTTTACATGGTCAGAACTTCTCTTGTCTCAACAAATCTGCTTTTTATGCCCCAATACGTTCACCCTCTCTCTGCTGGGGGCACTAGAGACATACCACTGTTTCCCATGGACATCGAGTCAACCTATCTTTCTCCCTCTCTCTTTTACCTCTGCTCCAGCCTGCACCCTCCAACCATGTCTTACTCCCTCTCTCTTTTACCTCTGCTCCAGCCTGCACCCTCCAACCATGTCTTATTCCCTGAGGGAAGAGGTGAGGGATGAAACCAGTTACTTTAAGATGGTTCAGAATGTATAATGTACCAACACTGCAAGAGATTTGAGCAAGACTTGCAATGGGTTTGTTTCTGAGTCTTGTAAGCAACAGCGCAGGGTACGTCTAGGATACTGAAATATTGTGGGGTGGCTGTGGAGAAGATCCATGAGGAACTAGACATGCAAAACAAGGCAGGATGAGGATGAACTCACAGAACATTGGTACCCCATTCAAAGTTGCCTCTCCCTGCTCTTCTCATCATACATACTACAGCTTTTGGCTTAGTAAAGGTTGTTCCTACCACTACGCATCATCCATGTTCCACAATAACAGACCACATTTGAAGACTGAGCCTCCAAACAATGCTGTCTACCCAGCAAATGCTTGAATAAATGTCAAATGGGGACAACAGCTTTATCTCCTACTTCCTCCATAACGCCACCAGAAATCAAGGACTAGAAATGTTTCAAAACTCACTGTCTTTTGCCACCTTCCCAGACAAGAATCAGGCTGCAAAAATCAGATACTCCAGATATGGGAAAGCTTGTTGTGACAGACAGAGGCAATAGGGACTTTTCTTTTTTTTTTTTTTTTTTTAACTTCCCCCAAGGATGAGCGGGCCTTGCTAAACAGCACTCACCAGGGCACCAGACACCCAACTCAAACACCTGTGAGTGTCTCTGCTTTATCTGTCACGTGCTTGGAGAGGAGGCAAAGTGTCACTTGGCACAGGCAAGTAGTATGATGTGCTTCTTCCAGCAGCCTCCTGCAAATCCTTCCTGAAAATGCAAAGTAAGATGTAGGATGATGTAGAAGAAAAACTGATCTCAGGAGGCTGAGGGAAAGCATTCAAAACCAAAGATTATGGAAGAGTATTTTTCTATTCTGTGTGTATTTTTGCACACACGAGAGCTTACGCTGATTATAGTATCAACATCATGGCTACAAGAAGCATAGAAATAAAATGGAGTACAGGACAGTCACCAAAATATTGTTGCTAGGGGGATCAACAGTGGTCATGGACAAGACATCAGATATGTCAAGGTGAGGATACATCTGGCTGAGAAAAGGCACTATGAGGCAGGAACTCTAATATGTTACTCTGGGTGTCTGTCCCACGGCTCATTCTACCAACATAGCTCCTAGAAGGGAGGGTTAGCCTGCTCAGGAGAAGAATCTGACAAAAGGAAAAATGAGGACAATTGTAAAAAAGTTTTCTTTTTGGTGTTTGGAGCAAGGAGATGCTTCAGAAAAAATATTGGAGAGCTCACAAGCACAATGAAATTTCTAACTAAATTATTTGTACCCAGAAAAAAAAAAAAAAACACAAAAACATCCAAGCAAACAAACATTTAAGCTTGAATTTTTACAGGAGCTCTTTAGTCTTTTAAGAGCAGTCTTTTACTTTTTCTCCTTTTCTTCTCTATACTCCCCATAGCCCTGCTGTTCCCTGCACCTTTAGGCACTGGCTAAGCATCAAACTCGGGGAATCTCACACAAAAGATGTGAATGGAAAGAACAACAGATAAGAGCTAAGGGCTTTTATATGAGTTATTCTTCATGATGTTGGACTGTCATGTGTAATGAAGTCAACTGTATAACGTCACCTGGACGTTCTCCAGCAGAATGCAAGTTGTCACAACAAATAGAATAACTAGATAAGAAAATGTCTTTCCAGGCCAATTCCTCTTGGGATGTTTCATGCAGTTGTTTCTTGGTGCGTTCACTTTCAAGTAGGTACATGAAAATTTACCTTGCTTGTCCCAAAGTGATAACTCACTACTATCAAGAAGTGAGATATTATGTGAGAGAGTCACTGGGAAACTTTCAGCTTTCTGGAATGGTATCAGGTTCTTCACATTAGCTGACAGATAACACTTGTAAAGCTTGTAGGCAAGGCTGACTTCTCCCTCCCAGATAAGGCAAAACACTGGGGTACAAATCTCCATTCTTTATGCATTTCTGGGGACGGCACTTTGGCAGATGGCAGCAGAGGGGCAGTCTGACAAAATGGTGTCTGACATGGAAGTCTGTATGAAGCAAAAGGATTTCATCAAATTCCTCCATTTGGAAAAAAAATGCACCTATTGATATTCATCAGTGCTTGCTGATTGTTTGTCCAAACAGTGGACACACAATGAGCACAGCGGTGGGTAGTGCATTTTGGCAGTGGTAACAGCTACATGAAATACCAGCCACGTTATTATGCTCTTTGTTCTAGTTTCCATAGAAGTAAATAGAAGGCACTTCTTTTGGAGCAACCTATGTACATTTTCCTTGTACTGGGTTCAGAAAAATCTTGTTTCTGTTGGTCACCAGACACTTACAGAAACTTAAACTTAGGGAGAATAATAAGAGCGGAAAAGACATTAACTCAGCCCTCAGTAATCCATTAAATCTAGAAGCCACTAGACAGAAGATTTATATTTTGCTAATATCTATCAATAGTTATATTGAACACGTGCTAACTGAAAAGAGGTACATGAAAAGGATTGACATATTTTTGATATATTTTTTGTAAGTGCTACTCGACATTTGTATCTTCTAAATTTCAAAGAAAAATGTCCATAATCCTATATTTTCAAACTACTTCCTCCTTATAAGAAGATACAGTGCTTTCTTTGATAAAGAAAAAAAGCTTTCAGAATACTTCAAAACCTAAAATTTTTACACATTCTTTGTAATACTTCAAAATTTTAAATATTTCCCACTTTTTTTTTTTTTTTTCAGAGAGCAAATTTAAATAAGAAGTATTAAAATTTCAACTAGGTTGAAAACTCTTATCCATCACTGAAAACTGTTTTAATGGGAAGTTCACAACAGCATTGTTCTTCAAAGCAATACCAGTTGAGCATGTTAGCAAACACAGCAAGTATCCATAATCAAATCACCTCATGCCATTTAGCAGGCACCAAAGATAATAATACTTAATTCATTATGAGCACCCAGAGCCAAAAAAGAACATGACTTGCCTTTGAATGTACTGGCACAAGGCACATGGAATGCTGTATGGCTCTGTGGAAAAACAGCTTGCAAGTCTATTAAATATGTTACAAGAGTGCTATTACAGAACACTGCATACCTTTATATTTATGCATCCTTTTAGAAGCACCTAGTCTGAAGCCTAAAAGGTCAGCAACTAGTAAAACCAAATATCTATGGGGCTGATTACGATCACAACCCAGAAAGGAAAGATCAGTTTTAGACCTTCCATAGGCTGCTACAGGATTCTATCCTTCACTGTTTACTTTCAGAATTTCAGTGTTTATAATTTGGCATCTGCATATGGAAATTAATTAACATCACTCTAGATTCCCATACATTTACACTAAAAGCCAGTTCCATTAAAAGGACAATGAACAGAGAATTGGACTTGATGGACTGTGTTGCTGTAAAGAAAGTTGAACACTTGGTTTTCCCAAAAGATGTACAATATTACCCCTTTGGTGATATCTCCAGTGTACTTGAAATAGATCTCTGATAGTGGATGCTCAATGAGACAATTCAGAAAAAAAATTCCCCATAACCCATACATCTTAGACTGCCAGGATACACATGAAAAAATGCATCAAGAAATTACTATAGCGCACCAGAATGCTTTGAAGCACAGACTGTCTCTGTGGCCAAAGTGAAGGGAGTACACAGAAAGATTACGATCTGTACTGGTCAGACGCAAATGGTCTACAGCTATGCTGCATACTTCCCCCAGAATAGAAATGTAATCTCATTCATATAACAGTATGTGCTTATCCTAGCAGCAGAGCCACTGGCTACATATATTTGATGTTTGTATCACATTGGTACCCTTTGAACTGGTTAGACCTTGAATATGGGATTGTCAATGATACTACATTTGGCTTCTCACTGTGGACTTTTGCTAGACTTTAGCTGGGCTTTTGACAAAGCAGAATTATGCATTAGTTCTTTACCATTGGCATCCTGGTCAATCAACACCAACACTTGGAGCAAATTAAGGTGTATGCATATGGGAAGTGAGCTTTGTACTTTTTGTAAAGCATTCTGTCAAGTTAGGATTGAACACATTTGTTTTTAACTTCTTTAAGTGAAAGAAATGTCAAAAAGATCTTTGTTGCTAAAATGATAGTGGCTGTAAGCAGTGCAGCAGCTGTCTGGTGACTGTGATTACAGGCGACACAAAGGTTTTCAGCCAAAATCACCACCAATCACTATTCTGCAAGCAGAAGAATTGGCTAAGAGTATATGTGTGACAGACACTTTCACAGTATAATTTTACTCAGGAATTTGTCATCATGCCCACTAAACTGCTGGGTCCCAGTGAGAGAGGGTGCTTAGCACCTTAGGGCACTGCTGTTGTAGGGTTTATACACCAGGAAGTAGTTTCAATCTTTTAAAAACTTTGCATTTTCCATAGCTTGAAAACTGCAAACCACTTGATCTTCTCTATCAAGTCATCTCTTGTTTTTGCATCCAAGTTCAGAAGGTTCTGTCTACATTTGCTTGTTAACTGTGCTCACAGGCACTGTGTAGTTGCACAGATTCAAAAAGTTACAGAATCCACTTTCTCCTTGCACCTGGATGACTCTTAATTTCCTTTTGCCTGTTCTGTAGATTTGAATTGGATCTGTATCTCTTTCTGTTCAGCAGTGTTACATTCTTGTGATCAGCAGGAGCTGATTTCCACTGGAACCATTTTTGTTTTCAGATACCTCCCAGGTGCATCCCTGTAGTATAAGTGAAGTCAATCACTAAATGAATACTAAATAGCTATTTAGATACATGATGCTTACTAAGATCCTCCACCAGGAGCTGGAAAACAGCATATACTGAGTCCTATGTAAATGTCTAATGTAAGGAGTAACACTGTAGAATTTGAGCCAAACTTAGAAAAAATCAAATTTTGAATGGAAAAGAGGGAAAGATCAGGTGCGCTTTTAGAACAGCAGTTTTATAAAATGGATCTGAAATAGTTTAAATTGGTATGGGTGTTGCCCATGTCAGTCAGACTTGCGTGTCTTAACAAAATGAGTCACGGCAACTAGTCAGAGAACAAAAGAAAGAGGAAACAGCTTCATTTCTGAGTAATTCTGTTCTTAATTCATGAACTTAATTACACCTTCACTGACATGTCTTAAATCACCTAACATATGTTTATTCTCTGTAGTGTTACTACAATCAGATAGTAAATACTAACAATAAGTACAACAACATAGGCAGCTGGCCATCCTACTGGATCTCATTTGTCAAAGATAACTTACATGTGGAGCATGAGAATGCTTCTTCCATTATAAGAAGTAAAGCACAGTTGTTTAACACACCCTGTTCTTATTTCACGGTGAGAACAGTGAGTCCTCTACCCAGACCTCATTGTTCTTGGGTTGGTGATGTTTACTCTGCTAAACACAGGTGACAAAAGTGAACATTATTATTACTTTTCTGTGAGGCAATATACTGACCTCTAAAATGGTAGTAGATGAGGCCCATCAGAAGTGCCAAAAGAGGTATCTGCTGGAAGGCTCATGAAATCTTTGCAACCTCTCAGCTGATCTCAGCTGGAAAGACAGATTAATCACATACATGCAGACACAGTCACACTGATGGAAAAATCTAGTTCCTGCTCTTTCTACTACCGCCATTGGCTCAGCCCAGAACTCTTATTCATCTCTCTAATCTCAAGTTAACTGGAAAGAGTAAAGACTGGGATATCTTATTTCACCATGCTGAGAGTGGCACAATTCCTGAAAAACACAGGAACTATTACGTGACATCAAGGACCTTTTTTATTTCTTTCCTTTTTTCCTTTTTTTTCCCCTTTTTTCATGGCTACTGCACACTTAGATGTAGACCCTTCATCTGGAAGAGCTATGTATCCATGGAGGAAAAAAAAAATCTTTGCTACTTTGGTACAGGACATTGCTCATTAAGTGTCACAGACAAATTTGACTGTGATAATCACGTAAAGAGGCTTCTTACTACTTTAGTGGACCTGCTTTGAATGAAAAACAGGTACCTTTAAAAGCAAGGAATCACGACAAACTATTCGCTGAAACCTGAGTTCCTTAGGAGTATCAATGTTTTTACTCAGCAGAGGATAGTATGTTGTAAGTTCTCAGTGACGGGGAAATGGGAGCCAGTGATTACAAAAAGATGGTAATTCAGGTCTCCGAGAAATAGAGTTATAAGATTGCAAGATATCCTTGTTTCTGAGATGTGGATGTTAGTACTATGCCATACATAATAGCAAATGAAAACAGTCGCAACAAGTGACCATCACAAGGCTTTTTTTGCTGTTGTAGTTGCAGTCTGTTCATGGTTCCGTCACGCATTCTTCCACAGCTGCCTTCAGCTCACTAAAAATTTCCTTTTATCTTTTTCATTATGGAAGAGGCAGCACCACCTTTACTAGCTTTCCATCTGCTTAGGAAAAACACTTATACCTCCAGGCTAATAAAAAGAACAATTCTGTCTTACTGGCCACCTTTTCTAATTTTTCATATCATACATCATTTTGTCAGATTGCCCTTCTGCCACCTATCACAGAGCAACAAAATGGAACAGAATATTGGTAGAAAGATTCAACCTCTACAGCCGTACCACAAACATCTACCCCTGACATTGTGGACCAACACAATAAAATAGAAGGCATTACTTTCAGAGCAGCCCCCTGTGTATTTTCTCATGTTCCTTGAATGGAGTGAAGGAGAAATACAGATATCTTTCCCTCTTCCTAAAGGATGGGATCAGGTTTTTCTATTGCTTCCTGCTTTCACAGATGATTTGAGAAAGCAGATAATGAGCAGTGCAGACAATGCTGCTTCTTTTTCTCCTGTTGGGCTCCTGTACAACAGTGTTTGCAGAGTGCATCTTCTCTGCCTTCCATCATTTGTTTTTCAAATGATTCCCACGGAAATTTTAAAGGTCTACAGTAATTCCAGTGGAAAAGGAAAATCACTGGTTCCTGAGAAGTTCTAGAGACGAGTTCTGGAGAGAAATTCTAGACCAAGAGGAGAGATAACTGAAGATATATATTTCATATAACTAACAGATGTCACACACAAATAATACTGATTTTTTTTTTTTTTAAATCAAAGTCTGTCAAGTCAATTTCCTTAGCTGTTGTTCCACCCAGTAGATATGGGCAATAGAAATCTGACTGACTGTGTATTTTAGTGTTACTATGCTCAGGCTATTCATGAATCTCTGATGCAGAATCTTTCACAAGTTTGTAAACATAACATAATGTAAACATCGTGACTATTCCAACAAAAATTTTGTGATGAATAGATGAACCTCCTAACATACAAGAATATCAAAACAGAAAATATAGCAAAACACTAAGAATAGGACATAAACTCAAATAGACAAAATCCCCCCAAAATTAAAAGACACAGTAATATGACTAAGCTAAAATAAAATAGGTGAAATATTAAAGCAACAGCGGGTTTGTTTGCCTGATTCAGAATACATCTTGAAACTATCTGGGGAGTACTTCATACATCTCTAGCTAAATAGTTTTGCAATGCATATACTTGCAGATTCCCTGAAAGCAGGTGTCAAAAACTGCTTGCAGACTGTGTCATATCACTTTGCTTTGGCTTCTGTAGAAACATCAAAATAAGTAGCTGTTGTAAGTAATGTCAGTTCCACTGTTTCAGTGATTAAATTCTGACATTTCTGAACCTTTTACCACAACAGAAAGAATGTTAGGATTCTACTTCTACAAATATGGAATTCTGTTTGCCCTTGACTCTAATAAATAGATAATCAGGTGTCTGGCATTGTTTGAAACTAGACCAAGTTGTGGGAAGTAAAATCTACTTTTACAGATTCAAAATCTTTGTGTATCGTTACACACAAATACTTTTCGGATATTTTTCAGATCATCTTCAGCAATCGGACTCTGTCCCTCAGACTCTGTCTGCACTTCACAGCTTCTTACAGAATAGGAGTCACATGGAGCACTAATATAAACACATTTTTCATCCTAAGTTTGGAAACACAAGAAAAGAGCAAAAAGGCTATGCAATTTTGTTACACCTTTCCTGCTCTATCACAGGAACTGCTCACTGGGAAAAAGTTCTACTGCAGCAAGTGAGGAATCGCCCTATTCTGTTCATAAAAAAGTAATCAGTGCATAAAAGTTTTGAGTGGAGAATGACTTGATTGAGCTCTAGAATAGGACTGAAGATTCATATAATTTAATTCCAATATTGCTTTATTTTCCCCCCTAATTTCCAAATACTTCTGTACGATTTTGTTTAAAGCCCTGCTAGTGTTAATGTATTAATCAATTCCCTTTTCATGCAGTTATGTTTGTGAGATATTGAATCAACTATTTCAATAGCAATATGAAGATCACAATGCTGTCTCCCCTGAGGGAAGAATTATAACAAAATTCTATGAGGAATCATCCTCTATAAGATTTTATTGATCTTGCTAGACCACCAATGTTTGTGACATTAACTACTTTACAATAGATTCAGTCACTTGTATGGTACATTTGCAGTTATCAAAATCTTTAGAAGTTAGAAGTGATCGGCTTGAAACCATAACAAATTTTATGTATACCACTAAGCTTACTAAAGAATGTTCGCTGACTTTGAGAGTACGTCCTTCAGATTCATGTCTACATGATTCAGTTCTCTTTTCCAATGTTTTCATCTTAGCAGTTACTAAAACTTTAAAATTTCAGCATTACCCACTGTATTAGTAAGCAAACAAGATATAAACATACCACTCATTCCCCCCATCTCCCCTGCAAAAAGAGAAAAGGTGAGGTGAGAATTCTTCCTGCAGGCAGAAAAGGAGTGTAACCAAGAGATTATCTCAAAAGGAAGCTAGGATTCAGGTTGCAAGAGATAGGAACACATGCTGAAGCACGGGCAAAGGAAAGACCCAGTTGGTCAACTGACTTTAACTCAACCCAACAACATACATTCACTTGTGTGGTGGATATTCAGCTGAGCTCTCTTGTAGCCACAGCACTTCAGATGATTGTCTGCATTTCTGAACCGCTACCCATGTTAATGGGGCTTAGATGAATCACAGATAAATTGAAATACTTAGCTCAGGAGAAATAATTAACCTAGCTGAATTCTAGCCTATCAACAAAGAACTCACAAGCAGGCTCTTCATTTAGTTACAAATTATTTTCTCTCCTTTTGACTCATACTAATACATTTAATTTATTTTCAACATATGAGCTGTTCTGTGTTTGTCATAAAATCTGTCAGAAAATGAACAAAAAAATCAGCTGCATGCTGACAAGCCAGGAGAAGATGAGAACGGTTGATCTGCAAAGGATATAAAACTTAAAGCGCTGCATACTGTGGATAAGGAAGGACTCTGCTTTTTTTTTTCAGACCTCTTGAGAGAGAAATTAACTGTTGAGCTGGAACTTGGCAGGTCCTCCAGGCTAGATTGCAGTATTGATTATTTTTTGTGTTAAGTAAACAAATGAGTTATTGAAAAGTGTGCTTCTGTCGTTGACATATTGTTTCTGACCAATAGAACAGACAAGATATCCCAAAGAAACTTGTTAGCAGTAACAGCACGGAGCTAAGCAATGGTTTACAAGTCTGTACAACAGGAAACACAACTCCCTCTTTCAAAAAGTAGTAATTTCATGCATGCTCCACTGTGTTTATGGGTACAGAAAAATAATTACTTAAAAATATTAATTATGGCATTACATATTCATTAGAAAACCACTTAACTCTTCTTCATAGTGAAATACTTTGGTTGGATCTGTTCATTCAAAATATTGGTACTCCTCAGAAAATATTTTTATTACTTTTTAACTTAAGATATAAAATATCAATGCTACGTTTTATTTTCATTTATACTGGAGAGCACCTAAAGAAAATGACTGCTCACGTTACACTGAAGAGAGTGTCAGTAATTTTACCTCCTATTAATCTCTCTCTCTCCTATTGATTCCTTACCCTCCTTATCCACACACACTCTAAATTCACATATGACATCATAGTGACTGCATTCAGATATCTCTGTACTGAAAGATTTAAATTTCCTCCTTCTTATTCTCCCACTATGAGTTGTCAGAACATTCTACATGTCCATAACCCCTAGTGTCCCTTCTATCTTGTATGAAGGAATGTTTCTTTTCTTTCCTTATGATCTTCTGTCCCTTTATTCCACCTTGTTTAGACCACGCTTCAGTGGATATAGCAATTACATTATTCGTTACAAAGATGATTTCTGTAACAGTGTATCATACAAGTAACTTCTCCTTCTTGCTTTTCCATCACAGTTGCCTATTGAGCAACTGCTCCCCTTGCCTGTCAAGGCAAGCGATGGCTGGAAGAGAAAATGCTTGAAAAACTGAAGTAAAATCTTGCTTATGCCTACCATGACTGAGCATGGAAAACTGATTAAATTAGCGAAATGAGTAGTGTATAACAGTAACGAGAAGTGCATTATCACTGGAAGAATGCTTGAGTTTGATATAGAAATCTCCCTTAATGAGACAATAAGTATTTCATCCCCAGTACCCCTGAGAAGGAAATATAGTCATAATGGAGAAACTAAGACAGAAGCCAGTAGGGAATTGATGGAGAAACTTGTGTACAGTAGGCTTCTTCCTTGAGGAAAGTTATTATTGCAAACATGATAGAGACACTAATTATACTGAAATATCCATTTCAAAACAGCTGTTAAAATTTTACTGTTAATATATCACGAGGACTAGCTGCAACACTGACATCTGTGGGTACTGAAACATTTGATTTGCTGAGCTAGCATGTGAAGAAATTTTTGTGGATGTTTAAAGGTGCCGATCATGCGTATAAATCTTTGCTTGTATATTTTACAAATAAAAGATACATTGGTTTGGTTAACAAAACAATTTTATGAAGCCAATGAGACTGCATCAGCGATAGAGATTTGATATGCCATAACTTGATTTGCCAGAAAATCCCTCAATTTCCATAATTACTTACAGTTAATATCAAATTTTACTCAAGTCAGAAAGCAAGAGTAGAACGTAGAAAAGACCTATGACTCAGAGACATCTTCTCTAACTTAGTCATATGAGTGGGCTTCAGGGAATCAAATCTTAATTCTCAGCTCTCATTTCTTAAACTCTTCTGCAACCTATTGAGAAGAATCTACTGAACCTTCAGAGTGGAAAGGATGATAAGAGGTGAAAGGTAAATAATGCACTGGAGACAATTCTACTTTTGAGGCACCATCATTCTCAACACTAGCTATGTTTTCAGTCATTTGATAGATATAGGCAGGTCTGAAAGAAAGTCATAAGACATTATTCAAAGTCATCATTCTGAGATCGATGTTACTGTGCTTCAGGAGCAAGACATATATGAAGCAATACTTACCAAGTACTGAAATGCTGTGTATGCTTTCATAATGTTCAAATTGTGACATCTGCAATACCTTCTCCAGAAGCCCCTGAGATCTGTTTGTAGTTTAACCTCAGCTTACGTTTCAGTCTCAGAGGACTCTATATCTGGCTCCTTGCCACAGCACCCTCTCTACCAGGTGACAAATATGGTCTCCACTTCATGGTCCAACCAGGTTTATATCCCTCTGCCTCTATTCCAAAATTACCTTTCCTAGGCCAATATATATTCCTGGTTTATTCAGCTAAAAGTGAATAGAAATGTAATTAAGACTATTCATATTGTTATTAGGTTGGTCAACTTCTAGCATTAGTATTACTAGACATCTGCTTGATCTTACAGCGCGCTTCTACAGTGTATATCCTGATTTCTTTATGGAGAACACAAGACAAGCCAGGACAAAGAACTGATGATAGCTTGACCATTGAGCAAATGAACGATGGATAGGTAGCAGCAAGTGAGGAGACAGGATCAATACACATCCTGCTTATTTAAAAAGTGTTTTCTTCCTACAGTTTCCCCCACGTCATGTCTGGAAAAACAGAGCTGATCAAATAAATGACACTCTTGCTTTTGCCTAGGAATTTCAGACCATAGTAATTTGGCTTTCTGTTTTCCACCAAGACTGAGAAGAACTGATGATAGCTGTAATTTTTTTCCCCTGAGTTTTGTTACACATGCACATCAGGAGAAGTAGAAAGAACAACCACAATCTCAAGACTATTTTGTGAACACATGAAAAGTGATACAGAAATGATCAAAATTTAGGAACTGTAGTAAGCACGTCATGAGAGCATGTTGGAACTCTAATTTCAGCTGGCCTCTGAGAAAACTGTTAAACAGGAAAGCTTAGCTTTCTGGGAGTCACAGATTTGAAGCTTTATGAAAGTGATGTTCATTATAACTAAGAAGTGTGAATAAATGTGTATCACAGAACATATTTAGTCATTGAGACATTATCACTATACTTACATTGCTTTCCTGTCAGCTGTCTTTCAATTTCTGTGTTTACCTCCTAGCTCATAAACCAGGAAGAAAGCTTTATAGATAACGCCACCAGATTAATGCCTTTCTCCCATTACTTTTAATCATACAATTTTTTCTTTTGTCCTTTGTTCCAATAATTTCAAGTATTTTCTCCAGTAAAATTTTCTCCACTGTTCAAATGAATGATACTACTTTATATTTGGACAGTGTTTTCCTGCAGTGTAACCAATTATATGATAAATAGGCCTTTAATAGTCCAGCATTCTGGTCTTCTCTGTAGTGTAATCTGTTGGAAGGTACAGTGACAGATTTCATGTACTCATTCGATGGTAAAATTTATGGCTGTGATGATAACTGAATGCTGACAGGAAAATAGTACATATATCCTTCCTAATTCTGCTTTTATTTTATTTTAGCATGGAATGACCACACTTGATATATTTGGAAACAAAGTTTTTGATAATGAAGAATACCAGCACAGAGATCTCTCTAATTTCTATGAACTCTAATTTCTTCAACTTTAATCTTTGGCTGAGAACAAATTCTGTAGAAGGCACCACAAGTTTTTTGAGTAGCTTTCAAGGCTAGATACTAGAGAAAGTAACTATTCAAAGGTGCTCAACTTATTTTATAAGCGAGCCATTATTTGAGGAGACTTTAAGTGACAGAGCTGTCTTTTACTTGAATTTGGGAAACAAAACAGTAATTTGCTTTCTTTGGAAAAGAGGTAAAAGGAGAATGCTAATAGAAATATATACAGCTACTCCTAGGAAAACTTCCTGAATTTGCCAGTGATTTAGATGACTAATAACATATTTAATCACAACTCAAGAAAATGAGTATTTGAGATGCCATATTTTGGTTATATCCATACATAAGGAGAGGAAACAGTTGATATATTTGCCTTTGAGTAGTTTCACATCACCCAAGAAAGGTAACGGTCAAAATTCAGTAGCAAAGAAAGACTAGCTTACTCTTTCCAAGGATCAGGGCTTCCTAGAACCTCCCAAAAGAGGCAACCTCCAGCCACCAGCCCTTAAATGAGGTTAGGAAGGGGTCACACAAGTGAATTGCTCACACTTGTGCTCCCAGGGCTGGCCACACCCCTTTACCAGCTGCTCAATCACTGGTTCAGGCTGTGACCTAATGTTTCTATACATATCAGAGAGAGATAAAAATAAAGAAATCACAAGTGGCAACAAAATCTATCACATTCTATGCGTCAAGGAAAGAAACTGAAAGCAGTAAAATCCTTACATTTTGTATATTTGCTTAAACTGTCTAAAGAAATCACAGGAACAATTTAAATAAAGCATTACTTCATGAGGAAACACAGACAGTAATTGATGATCTCATTTTAGTAAACAGATGGGATTAGTATTGAATTGTACCCAAATATACAGATATAATTTTACTTTGCTCAAAATTTATTCACACTGTTCTTTAAAATGAGTATTTTCTTCTTTGTTCAGAATCATAGCTACAACATTGTCTTGCATGTACTTTCAGAATATTGCAATGGGAATATTTTAGTGCTTTATAAGTGGAAATAAATCATATTAAAAGAAAAAAATGCATTAAAGATTTTTCTTGTTTCTCCCATGATGCTGTTGAGGAGATACTAGCAAAAGATTTTCTGGTTGTGTGCCTCCAGCCGTGGAGGGTTATGCTTTCGCCCAGGGAGATGAATGAGCTGGCTTAGGCTAAACTGAGATGCTCTTATTGTGTCACAGCAAACTTGGTGAAACAAGACCTTGGTAAGAGCAAGCTGTAATGTTACCTTTGCTGCTTTTCCCCACATCTTTATTTTTGTGTCAAAATTGTGTTTTTGTGTCAAAAAGAGGTTTTCTGAATGATGATAATCACAAAAACCAACAGTCACTGACCAAAGACCTGTAGTGACAACAGCAACTTACTGAAAGTCAGTGGCATCATACAATAAATCCTTAATGTACAACACAATCAAAATGAAACAGTCTGGTTTGACTTCTTACAGCTGCTTTGAGGATTGCTGTGTATCTTTTCTTCTTTTTTCCCCCTGCCTGTCTGCCAGGTAAGCTAGGCAACATCCACTGCCTCTACTGCTACATGAGTTATTCTTCTCACCAGCCCCGAGTTCACCAGTCAGACGCACGCTGATACAAAGTGCTTGGACTAGGGAACCACATTTTGTTTATTGTTTTTGTTTTCGGTTGGATTGTCTTTACTGGCAGAGATAAAAACTGAATTTACGTCTCACAGTGCACTCTCCAAGAAGTACCAAGGTGAATGGAGATTGATGCTGAGAGACAGCCACATGTTCTTCCATGTAAAAGTAATGGCTCACACCATGGAGATGAAGCGAGCTTCCCTGCTGCCCCCTGGTACTTGTACCTACTGCCACTGCCCAAGAATGCTGACAGCCAGAGCCCAGGAAGCAGATGGCAAAGTACTGTGGGAATTCGGCACACCTTGTAATGTCCAGGAGTAGATGGCAGTAAGATGTGAGAGAAAGTAGGAGTTAAGATGATTCATGCTGTCACCAGTAACAGAGCGATGTGAGATGGAGATTAAAAAAAAAAAGATGGAGCATTTGATATAAAATAATAGGACATGTAATAATGGAAAGAAGACTCAGGCATGTCTGAGTGTGCTTTCAAGTGTGTCTTCTATGTTTTATCTATCTGTACTATATCTTGAGCACCTATTAAAGTGCTGTGAGTGAAAGCTTTTAGTGTTAATAACTCCTTGAGTTTAGCCTCATCTTTAACAAGTCTGGCTTCCAGACAAAGCCAGTTCAGTATCTGACACCCCCATATATTAATCCTTTGACACTAGAATGATACAATTTTTCTAATTTCTCCCTGAAAGTAAAATTAAAATGCTGTACTCAGTCAGGTTTTTACAAGTTCCAGACATCTAGAAATCCTATGTAGGATTTTTTTTTTTAATATTACTTGTTGTTACATTCTTCATCTGTTTGAATCTGTTTTTGCCACTCAAGACTTGTGTTTAAAAATATATACATACATATAAATTCCACATATCTCTTAATTCCTGGACATAACTTGAAACAAGGTGAGCCTAGGAATCTATTATAAGGTACATCCATGAAAATCCTGTGAAACCCATAGACTACATACAAACAGTATCCTTTAGAAGCAGTAACTTGTCTTTCTGGAAGAAAGCACTGCCATAAATTACTAAAACACAGGAAGAATAGAGACAACAGATGAAGAAGCGAACTCAGAAGTATAGAATGATATGGTGTGAAAACCACAACATAGAGAAAAGCTGCCTGCATGCAAGAGGAACAGTTTATTATTGAGTAGCCCAATATTATGGAGACAATATCAAAAGAAAGGGCTGTCTTAAGCATTTATATTTCCTTTCCCTTACAGCCATGAAACTGACTGTTCTTGATAGCAAAAAGTCAAAGGTTTATCAAATCTAAGATTGGAAAGAAGTGCAGTATCTCTTGTTGAACTTTAGGGCATACCTTTGACTTACTATTATCCTTAGAATATCCTTATCTCAGACAGAGGAGCTGCTCTTTTAAGAGCAAGCAAGTAATACAAGGAGTAGAACATCACAGAAACTTTTGACAGTGTGATATCCTGAAGTCGAACAGAGGAAATTTACCTTAAGAAATACAAAATATTTTTTTATGTTGGTACTCTATTTGCACTAGCTTTCTTCTATAACCAATCTGAAGGGCTAGATATTGCCAGAGGTTTTTCAGTTCTGAGGCACGCCAGCTGTTAACTCTAACCATCTGATTGTATGGAGACTGTTAAACACGTTATTTAGATGTCTTAGATTAGGCACAGTGAATTGAAACCAATTAAAAAGCTTAGAGAACTCCAGTGACAGTGCAGGAGTATGGATGGCCAGCTACCGTCTTTGTACCATGCCTCTGAAAGAAAAGTATCACACAACAGCTGCCAGAAGCCGCTCCAATACATACCAATGGCATATACAGTATATTGCCTCAATCCAGTAAATCTGCTATGACAGTGACTGTGCAGAGAAAAACATTCCGTGGATGACAATGCTCCTTGGTTGCAAACTATACATGCTCATGGTTAAGGACTTTTACAGACAATATGTTCTGGTCTCTATTTTCTCTTGCTCAGGCTTGACTCCTTCGCCCACAGAATGAGAATTCCCAAAGGTGGGAATTAGAAAATTTGAAACTTAGATTCAGTACACTGTCTTCTACGGTCTTCTAATATTACTTCTCATTTTGGTGGCTATAGTATGTTCTTCGTTCCATCTACAGGCTTTGTCTGCTGCCTCAGACAACACAGATGTGATTCATCACATGCTTTTAGTGGTAAAATAACTTCTAGAGCGTGGCTTTAAATTTTTGTTCTCTTTCCAGTTCAGCAGGAGAAACAATACTTGGATACTGTACTAGTTTCCTTTGTATATACTTTCTCCACCTTTAGTCATTCCTACTATAATTTCGTTTGTATGATGTCCAAGGTGTTTTCCATACGACCTGCAGCTCAGTGACCCTGAAAGTTAATGGATTCAAAGCTCTCAATTCTACCCGACCCATTGTTCACAATGAGCTATTTATCATATATATCAACCCTCTGGGGTCTGTACTGCACCACAGAAACATTTTATAAAGCACGAAGTAGAAGAGAAGGGTGCTAAAGAGGCTTTCAATTGGTTCTGCAATCGATAGTTATTTAATTGATATTTTTAATTTATTTTACATATTTTGTCACATCTGGTACCAAATAACATAAAAGTGCATATTATGCAAGAGCACTGGGACCACTCCTGAGAGCTGGAGTGCCTGCCTCATGCCCACAGTGTTATATGCTGTTAGCCCATATCTAAATGGTATACAAGTAAAGGGATTGCTTGTGCATTCAACTCTGTAAGTGGGGTTATGTTCAGGAACCCAGAGAAATACCAGGTATACTCTCACACATCTGATTTGAAGCTGAAATAAATTATTGTTGCAGCCTGGAGATGCTGCAAGCAATGGGATTGCAATGAAATAACGAAGTTATTGGAGTTTCATTAAAGAATGATAAAAAACAGAAAGTATTCCTGAAAAATCAAAGAAATTGATAATATTGGCCTTAATCCATCACTCACTGGATGGGTATTGGTTTCATACCTCTAGAACAGTGCACAAGAATAACTGAATTACCCTATATACAGAAAAAATTGCTGAAAGTTGAAGTGGCAAGGCTTACTTTACATTAGAGACCAAGAGATTACAAGCAGGTCCTGATAATTTCTCATCTGGGATGCAGACCCATGTACCACCTGCTCACTGGCCCAGACCCAATGCCTGGCTGTGTCCCCAGCTAAGTCTCACTCATTTGGCACCTTGCCTTGGCCTCTTCTCTGGGAACTTGTCTAGCAGCCTGGACTGTTGGATGGTTCTCCGTTTCTAGCTGGTGAAGAACAGTCCTTGCTGCCATCCTGGCTCACATCTCTCATTACAGCTCTGCCAGCTTTCTGCAACAGGCTCCGCTTAGAATCATTGCTGGAGGAGATATGCTTTTATGCAATGTCTACTAATGTAACTCTGTAGACTCTGCTCTCCCCAATGCTCTCTTCTTTTCCCATATGCCAGCCTTTGCAGAGACTCTTCTACCTTTTCCCTGCAGCATCCATTGTGTCTTGATGCAGCAGGAAGTTTCAGTAACCTTGTACGCTGTAACAGCATGAATTTGGAAAACTGAGGTAGAGGAAGGGAGAATTAGTCTCTGAGGACAAAGCTACTGTCCCACCAAAATAGTTCTTACTAACCTTCAAATACTACATAATCAATGTTGTATCTTGGTATGAAAGACCATCTTCAAAACTTATACCATGAACCTCCCCCTCTACTCTGCCCTGGTAAGGCCTCATCTGGAGTACAGTGTCCAGTTCTGGGCTTCCCAGTACAAAAAAGACAGGGAGCTCTTGGAAAGAGTCCAGCGGAGGGCCACAAAGATGGTGAAGGGCCTGGAGCATCTCCCCTGTGAAGAAAGGCTGAG
>JAOWBP010050438.1:8862-19582 GCA_028571105.1 Tragopan temminckii
GATAACCCCTTACAACTTCTCTTAAAGGGTGAGCATACTGTATGCTTCTCATTACTAATCCTAATGATTTGCTTCCAAATTAGCTGTTACTATAGTACTTTTTTTTATCATTTTTATGTGTGAAGACTATTCTAATTCATGTCATAATTCCCCTTTTGCACAGCTGACGGTAACTGAAGCCTCCTAATAGCTGACCCTATGTAAATAATATGGAATTTTCCTGTAGGACTCAGACACCTGCTAAAAAGATCTTTGGGAAGAGGATTGCTGGATTTGGAAAGGGGCTTGTGGCACACTGTCTGTATAAACAGAGTGAGATGTATTTTGTTTGCCCTGGAGAAGTATAATTGTAATGTATAAATAGCCTATACTAGACTATACATTCTGTAGCTTTCAGAAATTATCTGAATATTGCTTGCTTTTCTAGTCAATGAGAAACAGGCTTTTTGGCAGCAAATAGAGAACCACTTCAAATGCTAAGGAAATAAAATTTAATAAGAACACATTACTTTGAATAATATACATATGTACATTTTTATACTATAACTGCCTTACAGATCAGTTTCTAAGATGGTAGATTAAAAGATACTGTTGCATTGAAAGAGTTAAAAGAATGAATTTATTTTAAACTTCAAATGTCTTTTGCAATCTGACATACTGCATCTATTACTTCTCATGGAGACCTTCTCTTGTAAAAATCTACTCCAGTGAATAACTCCCATACGCGGTTGCTTTTGTTGTTGTTGTTGTTGCTTTTTTTCTTTTCATTAAAAAAAAAAAAAAAAAAAAAAGAGAAGTATGGGAGGCACTGTGGGCTTGATTCCTCTATGTCCTTCCCTCCCATCATTATAGTGAAATGCACATGCTTGCATACTGCAATTTTTAAGCTGTCCGTTTGCTTTCTTGTAGCCATGAACAAGGAAAAAAAAAAGTAAAAGTGAAAAAAAATACATATTCTTCAAGAAAATACCAATTAAAAAGCACCCAAAGTCTGAAGATAAGCTGGTGTAAGCCTTTGCCATTTTTAGAGTTGTTGACATTTCCTTTCAGTAATGAAGGTCAGTTTTGTATTTTCAGATGCTTTGGTTTCCTGTTCCCATGCCTTTATATACGTCTAGGAAAGAGCAGACATGATAATGGTTGTCCACAATGCCTTCTTTATTTATTTTTATTAAAAAACACTGTTGCAAACATATATCCAAAGCAGCAGTTCTAAGCACAAAAGGAGAACAGTTCTTTAGCATGAATGAGGGTATGTTTGTGACACACTGATATTTGGCTGAATTTTTACTATGAACAATAAACGATCTCTAGTTTTGAAAGATCAGACCAGTGGCAAAACATGTCTGAGCTACAAACAAATTATGCCATCAGTGCTAATACAGCACACCACATTGCTGCTTTCTTGGTACAAATATTTCAAGTTCTTCATATGTTTTCAGCAGTAATGCACTCAGCACCTGCTAAAGAGTCACAACAATGTGAACTGTCAGTGCTTATGTACAAGAACTGGTTAAACTTGCTTGATGGCTTTTGCAGCGATTTTATGATCTCTTTCATATGTGTCATGGGTTGGCAATACGTGGAACGTTTGTTGTCCAGTTTGTCACTACTTATATTTAGTTTAGAATATGTGCAAGCAGTGCATTTAATGCAATCACTGAATATGCTGCTGCCACGTAACTTCCTGTGACTGTCTCTCCCAGAGATAGAACTCACAAACATATCTCATGTTTCCACTTTAATTCTTGGGAGAGAGGGGGCAAACCTGCAAAATAATGTTGCATGTAGCAACCATAAAACCCAAACCCATAAAACCCAAAAGTGCCAATCCAGCTATTGGCCCAAGTCAGTTTTTTTTTTAACAGCAATTAGATATTGAATCCCTCAGTCCAAACCCAGGGGAGTTTAAGTATTTAATTACTTTTCAGCAGCACTCTTGTATTTTAAGACCTGCGGCACAACTAAACATCTTACAGTTAATTAGTGCTTAGACGCATAGGTGCATGTGTGTGTCTGAATGAAAAGGATGACAAAAGTGTAAGGAAAACTGTTAGGAAAAAGCGATTCCCAGAGCGTTCTGCCAACACTGTCACTGGGATTTCTATAGCAAGAGACAGAACATCAGCTGACACTGCAGCCATCAGGTTCATAGAGAGAATTTGAACCATTCTCAGGCTGAAAATCTAGGCATTAAATTATGAAACGATATTTTTAACCTATTTTTCCATGATTTTAATTCTAATAAAATTATGAAATGACAGCACTCCCAGTCAGGACCACTGAGAATATGAGCAAAATCATCACTTGCACAGCAGACCTGTTCAGCTACCTTACATCCATTATTTTGTTTTACACAAAGAGAAACTCCCATTATCAGCAGAATGAAGGAAAATCCTGTATCATTCTCCATGAGTGTAGCTGGCTACTGTACAGATGCCTGCATATCAAGTCCAAGGAGTCCATCCATAGGAAATCACTGCTTAGCACTACAGGAGTTTGGAATTACTTCCCCAGCTCCACTCCTTGTTTTGTGATGTTTTACTTTTTCCTTACACTCAGTGCTGAAGCATCCTGCTTCAAAACCAAGTATCGACTTTATTATCCTGATTTATTCACTAGTCAGAGTGCTTCTTTGCTGCAGATCAGGAATTGGAAAATTCACAAGAGCAGTTTTTCTAAGCTGAGTCATTTACCCTCTATCATGTTCAGCAAGCCCCGCCCTGGTTTTGTTAGTGGAAATTTTGCTCCCATACTTATTTTATAAAATCTGGTTAAATGAAGAGAGTGAAACGTGGCTACGCAAATGAATCCTCTACAACTACAGAATACTGAATTGAAATCTGAACTGTCACAAAATTCAATTTACCTTCACTTTGAGCCCATTTAGAAGAGTGATGTATCAGTGAAAAAAGGTGAGATAGGAGACGTAAGATTAAGAAAAAAATGTACTTTATGATTGCTATTTTTACACCTGATTTAAAAAATCTGATTGATACAAAAATGTCATCAGTAATTCATTATTAGATTCTCGCCAGTCAGCTTTCTTTTATAATCATGGTTACAAATACATAATTTAGATGCACAGTTGCAATTGTAACCTGCACATTTCTAGTAATGTAAATACTGAACACTAACGTTGTCACATGCTCAGCCAACTACTTAGTATATTTGAAGAATATGTATTTTTCTTTTCAACCATTAAGAAACTGAACAGATAGTAAAAACATGGAAAATGTGATAAAATAGGGTTGTTAACAAATTAAGTCTTGTGAGCTATTGTTAATTTGCAAGGAAGACAGCCAACATTCAGAGTAAATTTATGGCAGCTATACAGCCATGACAAAAACTTTACAGTGCATTTGCTATTCTTATGCCAAGAGGTACTACAAAGAAGGTGATTTGAACAAAACCAGGAGTACCAGCCAGAGTACTGCAGAACATATTACTTATTTTGCTCTAAATTATTAATTAAGACCCAAATTAAGACATCAGATACTCAGATAACAAAGCACTGCCTGTTAGTATTTCTGTGATCATTGCAAGCAATCTTTGGTCATCAGTCAGTTGACCAGTTTCAATGTTGAAGAAAACCCCCCAGTCTTTTTGGAACATGGCTGACAGGTCTTTGTCTGAAGATTTAACCTGCTGACTGGGAATTGCTCAGAACTCAGTGCTGTGAAACCTCTTAGAGCACTTGGGAATTTTCCCTTGAAATGGTGTTTGAAGATCTCAACTCTCTCTCTTCACACTTAGACAAAGGTGGCATGATAAAATTTCAGGCTGGAGTCTTGAAGGTGGGGGATTGTACACAAAGCAGTGAAGGGCTGATGTATCTTGCATTTTTTTGCTGCTTTAACCCTCTCACCGGAATCAAACACCAGCCATCGATGTGTGAATTGTTCAGTCTCAGTCGCACACAGAATTCCTTGTCTTTGAGCTACCACATACATGCATGCAGGCTGTAACTTACTGGTGATGGTCCTGCTGCTGCTGATTGGGAATATGCTGAATGACTTCATAAACTGTACTAAGTATGTCCTGGCCTGGGGCAATGTCAGAGCTGCGAACAGGCTGACTTGAAACCTAAAAGTAGCAAAGAGTGTTTCTGCTGTAAGTGTGAGTTGATAGAAGTTCAACTATCAATAAAATTGATAATGTAACCTATCTTTTTTTTTTTTTAAACAATGGATCTGCTCTTCTCCATCAACACTTTGGGCATGGATGCAGAAGTTCATCCCTATTTGTTCACATTTTGTTCTGCAAGTTTTTGTCACATTATAGTAATACAAGTAATACATTTAAAATCAATTTGAATCTAAGAAGATTTAGGATGTAGCTTTTGCATTTAATACAGCAACTATTTTATATTACTGTACCACACATCAAGGAAGGAACATTCAATAATCAAAGAGATAAGTAAGTGAATAAAGATTGAAAAAGGAGAAAATAGTCAGGGAAAGAGCTCAGTAGAAAACTCCCACCAGAGTGAGAGAACTGTGAGAAAATTCCATTAAAGTAGTAATAATGAATTTTTTTTATATGTTACATATATATGTTCTTATGTCAGCAGAGCATCTAGACTCCGAATCCATTAGACTTTCCACTGTTTTTCTGCCTATTCCCAAAATTCCAGTTCTTTATATTTTCTATTTTCTTACTTTCTCATTTTCTGTGAACTAAAATGAATGTAAAATCAAATGCTGACTCTATCTGGCATGCCACAGTTCTGAGCAGCTGTTTCTTGAAATGGTGCTGGAGATTAGAATGAATTTCATTGCACATCCACTCTTTTCTGGTCACCCCTGCTCCCTGACCAAGGCTCTAATTCTGCAGGATACCGAAGTAATGATGTGAATTTGTGGTATGGTCAGCCCTAGGAATGACAGGATGCTTGTGACTGGGATGATTAAGGGTCTGATCTTCTGTGGGCCAATTTCTTGTTTATCTTCATCATCTGACATCACACGATATAGCTGACATTTATTTTTACAAACAATACTTTAAATACCCCCTGTAGCTTTTCTGAACTGCCAAAGTTGTATGTTGTATGAGCAGCAATACAGAAGAAAATGTCATTGCAACGATTAATTTGCTTGTAGGGCAGTGAGTATTTTGGTGTTACCCATCTACCCAACACTACTCTTATTTTTTTAATACGGGGTATCTGGATTGAGATTGTTCCCTTTAGAGTTTGATTAGTTCCCTACTGCACTGTGCCAATACCAAACTAGTAACACAGTAAAGAAAGAACAAATACTACATAATCAACAGTGATGAATATAGCGTGATGAAAACATCTGTGAAATGCAACAAGCGCAAGCAGACAAAGAGTGCAGGTATTCACAGAAACAGAAAGGAAACTATCACTGTGATGTAAAATCACATACCCTGGAACCGCTGCCATGGTCAGGAATAGCCACAAATTCATATATCCCAAAATCATCCAAAGCACTTTCATGTCCTAAAGTTAAAACAAACAAAGATGAAAATCATATCAAGATGTAAAACGAAATTGAAAAAGTTTAAGTACGGATGGGAAAGTACATCTCTTTAATAAAGAAAAATAAATTTGAATATTGGTTGTTTGATCTACTTTAAATCACTTTAAACCACTGAGCTGGCCTGAAGTGAGGCAGAGAAGCTGCCTCTCTGGTATACACACTGACTGGGGATCTGGAGTGCCTGGAACCAAGTGCAGAGCTTCTGGTTAACCTCAGCAGCAGCTCTGCAAGAGCCATTGGAACTGCCTTTACTGGAAGTCTAAACAGACCCATCTGTTTTCATTTCCCACAGACAAGAAACCCAGCACAAGCTCAGTGCATCTACACTGTAGTGTGAGACAGTTCCACCTGAATCATGTATAATCTTGCTGATTAAAAAAAGAGAACATGATAAGTGAACATGATTATTAAGCCACTTAACAAGTTGCATGTGGGACTTCAGCTGCAATTTGTAGTAGTTAGGGTGGGTGTCTATCTACCCTCATTAACTCGCCCCTCTCTAGTAGATCTTTTGACTCTTGTCTCTTGGGCTATCATTCATAACACTTATTGCATTCTGGAGAGAAAAGTGGGAACACCAAGTGGCTCTAACCTAGTTCAACAGCTTGAGCTCAAGACGGCAGGATACAAAGTATATCATAAACTCTAGACAGGAGTCAAATCCACACTGACCTGTAGTCCTTCAGGTTTTATCTTGAGATGGCATAGAAGTCTACAACTCCAGTTAAAACCACACTTCCTATCCTTCTTTTACTTTGCATTTAGAGATGCTACTTTTTTGCAAGAATGAAATTTGACCTTATGCTCACATTTCTTCCATTAGCATTACCTGAAAATGTCTGTGCCTTTCTGTAATCAGCCTCTGGCCTAGAAAATATAAACACATTTTTCAGTTTGGTGTCAAAAGACAAGGGAAGAAAGTTAGTATGATAAAATTCAATTCTCATAGTGGAAAGGACTTCAAAATATAAGAATGCTTTATTTTTGTACCTTCTCTGCAGCTTCTGTTGTATCACTGAAAAGAGCAGAAAAAAGAAAAATCATTCTTTATCTTCTAATGTTCCAAAAGAATAGCCGGAGGGTGCTTAACTTTTACATACCTTTAAATGGCTTATATCTTTTCCATATGAATAGAAAGCTCATAACTAGGATCAAAAATAATGAAATTCCAGTTATTACTGCAAGAGATGACAAAGATTTTCCTTTCTGGGCCAATTTTTCCAGTCCTGTGTCAAAAAAGATGAGTACTGTAATTAGTCTCCTGTTCTGGATAAAGTGCTATTATCACACTGAAATATGCATTTTTATAAATCACCTAAAGCAAACTCTTTAAAATTGTTCCAAGACAGCAACTTAAACAAATGCTTTTATTGTCTAGATGGTAACTGGTGAGTTAAATTAAGGTTAAATACATCACTTGTATATTTACAGCCAAAGGTCAGTTGACAATCGTGGTTTCCCCGTTATTTCATTTATTTCACTTATCAGTGTGTTGTTGCTGGAGGAACTACATTAATTGATTCTTGAGACACATGAAATAGGTTTTATTTAGAAACTGTTTTTTCTTTTCCCATGGCACAAAATATTTCTCAAGAAGCTATGAGCACCAGAAGACTCACTGCTCAAACAAAAGAGGTGCCCTTCTTGTTCCAGCCACGGCACTGAGCCCACAGTCACTCATGAGCCCAATGTGGTTTTCAGAAGAGCTTTGCTCCTGCATGTCAGTGTGAGATGACCCTCAGGTTGGTTGGCTCTGCAATTTTTTTCTCAACAGAAAGCTTGGGAGTTCCCACATTTGCAGCTTGAGTCTAGATGGGAAGGAGTTGCTGAGAAAAGGTGACCTAGGAAAGCTCATGATGTATTTGTTTTCAACATGGCTGTGGAGATCTCACATACACACTATTACATGGCTCCCTGCTGTGTTATCTGTTAATTTTTCGTACGGTAGCCCGTAGTTAGCTAGATGGCAGAGTCGAGTTTCTCTTCTGGCACAGCAGCAGACAGAAGGCAACAAGCTCCCTCATCTCTAGAGCTGAGGTGGATTAGCACAATTCCTGTTCATAGCATACTGCCTACAGAAGAAGCTCTTCTTCTACCTACAGTTGTTAGGTCTTCCCAAATGGCTGGAGCCAGCCCTTTCTATCTAACTAGCAGTCCTTGTATTGTGTGTATTTTCTATTCCATGCATGAAAGGGCAATTCGCTGGTCACCAACACAACTGCTATTTGTCTCTTGGGTTGTGCCCTTACTTAATAAATAAAATGAAATATCTCACAAAGTGTAAATATCACAAAGGTAGTGGTATACAGGCAGTAACATTGTGGAAACCACGTTGGACAGTCTCTCGTATTATAACAATGTGCCCAAGTTTTTCAAGTGCCTTTTTTTTTCTTTTTTCTTCTTTTCTGGATTTGCTGCTAAAGAATTATAATTACAGTGAGCAAGCAATTTCTACACTGAAAATCATCACATGAAAACTGAGAATACACTTTTGGGGAAAAGAAGAAACCAGTGAAGATTATATATAGTTGAAGTAGCCCAGACCGAATGCTTTATGACAACTGATAACTTTCCACCCTTCAGGTTGTTCAATGTGCAACAGACATTGCCAGTGTTTTGAAAGGCACAAGTTGGGCTCTTTATCCAGGATTATCAGGAGAGGTAGAAGGGATGTGAAAGAATATTCAGAGTCTTTGTTTATTATGTTTAATTCTACACAAATTGTGTTAATTTCTAAGCAGAATTTAGCCTGGGCAGTATAATGAGGTTTAGTCTGGTGAGTGAATTCACACCACTTAGGTTCAACCAGTGCTGCCTTGCAGTGCGTTGGCTCAACATCTGGATTTAGTGCTATCTGAATGAAAATCAAGAAGAAATGGCTGTAGAGGAGGGAAATTGACTTTTTGGAAAAGTTTTATTTAGGTAAAATATTTTTAATTAGGAAATGTGTGTTTTGAAAAGAAACGAAGCTCTGGATTTTTTCCCTTTTTGGACTTTGAAAGGAGAACTTGGATGAATTTCTTAATTCTTATTGATGAGTATACTCATTCATATTTTAGCTGACATGAACTTCCTGGAGAAATGTCAGTCTTATTTCTAATGACACATAGCTCTGTTTGTATTTTCTTTCTCCCCTAACTGCAACCTTTAAAATGCAGCATTCTCATTGCAAAATTGCAACCTGTCTTCCTTTCAGCATACTTAACTCCATAGATTTGTGATGATTATCAGCCAGAACAACGGACATCTGCCTCCCTTGTTTACCTTACTAACAAATGGCTGAGCTCTTTGTTCTGCACAAGCTAAGTTGCTTTGTTAAATTTTCTAACAGGCAATTGATTGCATCTCTTTGAACATTAACTTTATACAGTCCTTATCTGAAAAAAAGTGATCCTTATTAATAAGGGATATCAGAGTTCCTCAGTATATTGTTTTTAGCTGTGTGCTTCTAGACATTTCCTGGAACATTGCTTTATTGCTGTTTAATGCAATCTGATGCAGGAACAGAGGTTATAAAGTATAGGAAATACAGAAGATGTTTAGTAAAACCTAGCAGCTAATTCATAGATTCTTAAATATGAAAGCAAAATAATTTTTACAAGCAGATTGTAATAAATTTATTCATTCATCATCACAGCTTGCATTATCATCATACAGTAAACTAGGGCTCTTATAATACCTAATCACATAGGGAGTCTGTGGCTGGTTACTCCAGTCAGTGCTGTATGCTTGAGACTCTCCCATGCACTGATCCCTCTTAGCTCCTGGATGGCAGAGAATGAGACAGTGAGCTTTGGACAAAATCTGCCCTTGGAGGAAGTGCTTGTCCTGGCATCCAGCAGGTTTCTACAACATTTTCTCATTCTGTAAAGCTCCAAATGGCTCAATATATTTTATTGTCTCCTACAAAACATTGATATCTCGGTGGGTCTCGTTTAAAGCTGTGACACACTGCAAGTAATATCTCAATCTCCACAGTGGCCAAAATCCCACTTAATACATTATTAGCAAGACTTCATGCATATGTTCTCTCTCTAAGAATAATTTCCTTTTCCTGGTCTGGCAATCAGCTCAGAAGCTATAGTTACAGCCAGGAATCAATGTTCTTACCTGCAGAGGTAATGATCACTGTGAAGTGAGTCTCATCTCGTTTTCCAGTCATGTTGTTGAAAGCACGGCACACGTAATCTCTTGTCTTCTGAGCCACCGTATCAGACACAACTTCCAGGTGGGGTCCATATTGGATTACATGAGTGGTATTGTCAGCCCTTTGAATCCAGGAGTAAGTGTTTGGTGGGTTTGAATCAGCTGAGCAGTCGAACAGTACAGCTTCCCCTACGCTGACGGTAAACACCGCCCCTACATTCAGACCTTTGTCTGATTTAACTCGGAGTCCATAAGGTCCATCTGCATTGAAAAATATAAAACCAAAACATAATGGAAAAATTAAAATCAGAGTACATATTTAAATTTTAGATAAAAGCACTTAGATCCCTTAAACCAGACTAGCCTTTAGAATGGCTGCCATTAGATTCAATTATTTCAATTAAAAGGCTTTCAGTTCAATCATTTGATCTTTGATCTCAGACTACACCTGCTTAATATTGATCTAATCACTGCTTAGGGAAACAGCAGGGGTCTACGCACTGTTCAGTACTGTAAAAACAATGGAGACTGAACACACTTGAAAAAGTTGTGAAGTAAAGAAGCAGGTCTTCTGGGGTATATTTGACCTTTTCTACTAAAATGCCACATGTATCGGTGTAAGTCATTTATCTTCATATTCAAAAGTAAATAAATTAGCTCTGAGATTCATAAACAGTCAGTGTAATACTTAGGAGTACAATGATAATCGGCACAACTATCCTAGAGGTATACTTCAGAATGGGGTGTGCCTTAGATAACTTCAATAAATGACTGCTAAAATAAACTTCAACCTTCCCCTGTTTTAGTACATTTCAACTACTTCAACATTCAGGTTTCTATCAAAAGAAAGCCCTTGTGCCAGGTTTCTGAATATAATTAAAGGAAATATATTGTCCAGTAGTCGTGTTCATTACTGAGAAAACTGGGCTGCAATTTTTTTTTCCTTCATAGGAAAATGGGAAGGGAAAGAATATATTTAAATATATATTATATTTATTATATTTATTTATAATAATATATTTAAATATGATGAGTATTTCCTGTTATGTTTAGTTGATCATTTCGGATCC
>JAOWBP010050439.1:0-60244 GCA_028571105.1 Tragopan temminckii
TTTGCAGTTGGCTTGCTCATCTTGAGATCAAGACTAGTAAACAGATGATGCTGTGGTGAAGAAATTTGTACAGTTCCAGCATGGTATAATTTGGTACCAGTGAACAACAGTGGCTAGATCTTCCTAGTCACTGTTACTCAAAAACTTGGAAATAAAGTCTGAAAGAACCTATTTCTGTCTGTCTTCACAACTTGCTGTGAATGGGTGCCAGGCAGTTGTTTTCAGGATTAAATAACCACCCTTTTCTTAGTGACTATGACTTCAGCTTTTTAATAGATTTTTCTAGAAGCTTCATTGTTTCAGTCTCTCACTCTGTTTTTCTTTCAGGGACACTTAACTAGTTTCCAGCAGTCAGCCTTTAACAGAGTGATAGGGAGTGTGTCCTCTTCCCCTCGGCAGACTTTGGATTATGATGATGAAGAGACAGATTCTGATGAAGACATCAGGGAAACATATGGCTATGACATAAAGGTAAGTAATCCAGTGTGGCCTGTCTGTGTGGAGTTAATTCAGAACACCTGTTTTCTATTTATTTCAATTTATTCCGGAATATTTTAAGCTACTAAGTATATTCTGCCCTGGCTTCTGATGCACAAGAGGTGCTTCTTAATTTTGAATGTCTTAGCTTTGGTGTTTGGGAAAGTTCTGTAATATTTTTGTTCAAAATTCTTAAATGTCCCGTGATTGAGTTTCAAAAGGTTCTTTCTACTGCTAAAGAAAAAACTGTTTCTCAGGGGATTTGTATTCATAATACCATTGAGATTGGACATTGTCTTTATGCCTCTTCCAGAAATGTTATGAATCATAAATATGAGTAATATTTGGAGAGCTCTTAATTGGTTTCCACTGTAGCAAAAAATAAGTCTTTGTAAACTTCATGCCCTGTAAAAAGCTTCCTGATGCCAGAGCTGCTTTCACGTTTTCATAACTTTATTTTTCATTCAACCCACATATAAAAGGAGGTACATCTGTTCAGTTTTGATATGTGGAACTGTTCAGGTCTCGATCTCTGGTTCACACTGTGAAACTAGTCCAGTTCAGAAATTGTCATTGTAGTTATACTTTATATACATATATATATTTTTCTAGAGAAAAAAAGTCATGAGAGAAGGCAATTGTAGACCTAGTCAAGCATTGTCAGTATGATGTATTTCATTTTAGTACTTCTGAAGTGTCTTTTTTGTACGTATACAGACGAAAGTGATGTCACTGTTTCTTCTTACGTAGCGGTTTCTATTTAGTGATAGTGTCTTTTCTAATTTAAAGAAGTGTGATTGTAGAGGTTCTTTTAAGGCGCACTTTCTGCTCTCTAGAGGAACAGTGAATTTTTCAGATGTGTTCTGCCTCAATCTCCTGTTCTTAGTAACTTGTTTCTAAGTAGCTTTATGCAGTTACGTGCATTTGTTTTGCAGCCCCATGTGAGATGCCGACAAGAGTAAATTGTATTTGAATATTACAACTTCTAATTAGAATGTCTTCATTAGAAAAATGTTGCAAACTGTTCTTTGCATTGGAAGTTATAATAAAGCGTTTCTGAAAGATGTGGCACATTCTGAGGTTGTGATGAAAGAAAGCGTGTGTCAAGAAAGATGGCATATACTTACCAGGATGTGAGGGTATTGCAGGAGTGTAACTTCATTTCTGTTGAGTGCATTCTGTTGTCATGATTTGAAAATCTGTTACTTATCCTTTTGATTTGGGTGTCCATCATTATAAAAACCTAAAGTAAAAATCTGACACAACAAAGCAGATAGGGACCAGAAATGTCTTTTGTTAGGTCAGCTAATGTGATTGGAAGAGCAGACAAATTTTCAGGCAGCCACATTACTCAGTTCTAACCTAGATGCAGCACAGTTCAAAAGAAATGGAAAAATTACTCAGAATTTAATTCTTTGTACCGTTGGCCTCCAAGTGTTTCTTCCCATTTGTGGTTTATAAATGTTTTTCATGGGAACGATGAGTTTAAAAATAATGTATAGAGATTATGCTGTGAAAATAGCTGGTTGAGGAGTTTATTAATTTCAACTGTAGGAGTGAGGAAAAAGGGAGAAGTGAATATTAGCGGATGTGAGGGTATCTACTGAAATGGGTTTGTGCCTTCAGATTTTCTGCCTAATAGAATGCAAAATGAAAACAAAGTTTTTTCCCACTATTAAGACATTCCTAACCTCTTTCTATTCGTGGCTCCACCTGCATCTATGACATGCACCACATTCATTATATTTGTTTTTGTAACACGTTTGAGATGTCAAGCAGCCAGCTTTATGCAATGCACTGAGTACAAACCAGTGCTATCATTAGTCTTTTCCTGAAAGTATTCACAGCATTCTTAAGTATTACAGCCCTTCTCTTTTTTTAGTGCTTGTATCTTAAAGTTGTTCAAGATTGCCATAAAAATCCTGATTTCTGGGCAAAATTTGATTTTTATTTGTTACCGCCGTTTTGTGGCCGTCCATCTATTGATATTTAGATCCTGTGCTGGATGAAACATGCAGTTTTTTCCTTTCCCTGTAAGATCTTCAATCATTTCATAGAACCATAGAATCACCAAGGTTGGAAAAGACCCACAGGATCACCCAGTCCATCCATCCACCCATCACCAATAGTTCTCACGAAACCATGTCCCACAACACAGTGTCCAACTGTTCCTTGAACACCTCCAGGGTCGGTGACTCCACCACCTCCCTGGGCAGCCCATTCCACTGCCTGACCACTCTTTCAGAGAAGTAGTATTTCCTAACGTCCATCCTGAATCTCCCCTGGCACAGCTTGAAACCATTCCCTCTAGTCCTATCACCAGTTACACGAGAGAAGAGGCCGATCCCCAGCTCACTACAACCTCCCTTCAGGTAGTTATAGAGAACATTTCTTTCAATAATCATTATTTGCTTTGCATACCTCTGCTTTATTAAAGTTGCCAATCTTTATGATCTTGCAGTTGAATTTTTCAAACAGAACTATGTAAACTAAGTGAGAGACTGTCATTATGTTGACTTCTGAAGACTTTACATGAGGGACTGCTTAGGGGAGAAACTTGATAAATATGATGCACACACTGGTTAAAGAATTAGAATTCACTTGCCTCCATAGCTGCTGCATTCTTCTATTGTTTACACAGAGATTTAATTTCTACCTTCTTCCAGTGGTGTTGGTGTCTATGGTGGGGATACTTTGAAGGAGGGTTTTAGGAACAGCAGACTGGTTAGTCTTAGTAGAATTTACTTTGAGGTGAGCATTTGTTAGAGCCAGATGTTACATTTTTTTCTGCGGGTCTTTTTCAGGACAATGCCAGCGTAAAATCTTCTAGCAGCTTAGAACCGAATTTGTTTTGTGATGAGGAAATCCCCATTAAATCAGAGGAAGTGGTGACACATATGTGGACTGCTCCCTCATTCTGTGCCGAACACGCGTATTCATCTGCTTCTAAAAGCTGCTCTCAAGGTATTTGCTTTTCTATGCATTGGGATAAAATTGAACAGACAACTGGAATGAGCAATCAGAGAGCAAGAGAGGAACTCCTCTTGTTGCCTCTGCTTGTTGTAGAGGATATGCTTTCTGTAAGAAGGTATAAGAGAATAGCATTGCAGTTGGGATGTCTGGTATATAAATCTGCGTCCATGATTTTTGTGGATTTTTCTTTGTTTTTGTGTTTTTTCTTTTGCTTGGGATTGCCTCCATCTTTAAGTAGCTGTTGTACGAAGTACGTAATTTCTTTTTTCGTTTTGATCTCTTTTATCATCATGCAACTTGTCTCCTTTCTGAAAGGTTCCAGCACTCCAAGAAAGCAGCCTCGGAAAAGTCCACTGGTACCTCGCAGTTTGGAGCCCCCTGTATTGGAGCTATCACCTGGAGCAAAGGCTCAGTTAGAAGATCTAATGATGGTAGGAGACCTACTTGAGGTATCACTGGATGAAACTCAGCACATCTGGCGGATTTTACAGGCTACTCATCCACCTTCTGAAGACAGATTCCTTCATGTAATGGAGGTATGATCTTGTAGAAATAATCTAATACGGGAAAAAGATCACATCATTTATAGTGGGTTTTTTTAAGGGTTCATAAGAGGAAAGTGTTTAACATACTTAATTTCTTTTTATGACAAGGTTACCCAATTAGCTGACTGAAGGAAATAAGTTGATGTAACCTTTCTGGATTTCAGCAAAGATTTCAGTACTATCTCTCTTAGTATTCTTCTGGACAAAATGCCCAGCCTGCAGCTAGACAAAAAGATAATGCAGTGAGTGAACATTTGGCTGGTGGGTCAGGCTGAAGGGTTATGGTAAATGGAGTTGCATTAGACTGACAGACAGACAGTAGTGAGGCTCCATTTTAGAATCAAAGAATCAATTGAGCTGGGAAGCAAAGTGGCAGGTGTGGATCTCTTCCCTAATGACACCAGTAGGACCTGAGGGAACAGCATGGAGCTGTGTCGGGGAGAGTGTTGTTGGGTATTAGAAGATTCTTTACCTGAGAGTGGTAGGCACTGTAACAAGCTCCCCAGGACAGTGGTTGTGGCACCAAGCCTGACAGATTTCAAGAAGCATTTCAACAAATGATTTCAGACATAGGGTTTGAATGTGGGAGGTGGTTCTGTGTGGAGCCAGGTGTTGCCATCCAGTTCTAATCCCCTGCTGTGGGCAGGACTGCCACCCCATCCAACCTGGGCTTGAGCACCTCCAGGGATGGGGCACCCACAGCTTCTCTGGGCAGTCTGTGCCAGTGCCTCATAACTCTCAGTAAAGAATTTCTTCCTAACATCGAACCTAAATCTCCCCTCTTTTAGTTTAAAACTGGTGCCTCTTGTCCTGTCGTAATCAGGCCATGTGAAAAGTCAGTCTCCATCTTGTTTAAAAGTTCCCTTAAAGTACTGGAAGCACACAGATATGTCTCCTTGGAGTCTTCTTTTCTCCAGACTGAATATGCCCAGCTCCATTAGCCCTTCTCTGGGAGGGGCTCTAGCCTTTTGATCATCTTTGGGCCTTGTCTGGACCTGTGCCAACAGCTGCATGTCTTTCTTGTGCTGGTGGCCACCTTTTAACCTTGTCCAGGTACCTTTGGATGATATCTTTCCCTCTGTGATGCCAGCTGCACTACTCAACTCACGTCATCTGCATGCTTGCTGAAGGTGAAGGTTGTAATGAAGATCTTAAAGAGTACTGGTCCCAAGGCCAAAGGGGGTTACCACTTGTCACCAGCCTTCACCTGAATATAGATCTGTTGGCCACAGCCCTCTGGTTGCAACCATCCAAACAATTCCTTATGCACTGAACAGTCCTTCAAATCTGTATCTCTCCAATTCTGAGGTACAGATATGGTGTGGGACCACATCAAAGACTTTTCAGAATTCCAGGTATAGACAACATCAGTTGCTTTTCCTTTTTCTACTGGTGTTGACACTCCGTTGTAGAAAGCCACCAGATTGGTCAGGCACAATCTGCCCTTGTGAAGCCATGGATCACCTCCTCATCCTGCATGTAACTTGACATAACATCCAGGAGAATCTGATCCATGATCTTCCTAGGCACAGAGGTGAGTCTCAGAGGTTTGTAGTATCTTGGCTCTTCCTTTCTACCCTTCCTAAAAATGGGAGTGATGTTTCCCTTTTTGCAGTCACTGGAGGCTTTACCTGATAGCTGTGACCTTTCAGATATGATGGAGAGTAGCTTGACAGCCACATCAGTCAGTTCCTTCAGGACCCTGGGATGCAAGTTGTCTGGCTCCATAGATTTGCACACATCAATTTCCATCAGGTGGTTTTGGACTTGCTTCTCTTACAGTGAGAGGGGTTTTGCTCCCCCCAACCCCCACTGTAGATATTCATGGATGTGAAAGACATGGGAAGCCTGACTGCCAGTGAAGACTGAGGCAAGGAACTTGGATACCTCAGCCATATCTGTGTCTGTTGTAGCCGTATCTCCCTTCTTGTTTATCATGGGGTGGGTGTGGGAGGGGGGAGACACCTTGACCTTTCCCTTCTGACCAGTGTACTTGTAGAATTCCTTCTTGTTGTTTTTCACATGCCTCACCAAGTTTAGTTCCGTCTGTGCCTTGGCTTTCCCAATTCTGTCTCTGCATATCTGGATAGCATCCTTGTATTCTTCTCAAGCCATATGCTCATGCTTCCTCTGCCATCCAAACGTACCTGAGCAAGCTTGAAAAGTGGGCTCGTGAAAACCTAATGAGGTTCAATGAGACAAGCTGTTGCACCTAGGTTGGGGCAATCCTGGATATATATGTAGACTGGGAGAAAAACTCATTGAGAGCAACCCTCTAGAGAAGGGTTTGGGTGTCCTGATGGAGAGGAAGCTAGATGTGAGGCAGCAGTGTGTGCTTGCAGCCTGGAAGATCAGCATCATTCTGGGCTGCATCAAAAGAGTGATGGCCAGCAGGGAATGGGAGGGGATTGTCTCCCTCTGCTCTGCTTTTGTGAGGCCCCATTTGGAGTACTGTGTCCAGGCCTGGGGCCTCTGGTACAAGAAGACATGAAGCTGTTGAAATGGGTCCAGAGGAGGGCCACAAAGATAAGCAGAGGGCTGGAGCATCTCTCCTACAAAGAAAATTTGAGGATGCTGGGCTTATTCAGTCTGGAGAAGGCACCAGGGAAACCTCATTGCAACCTTCCAGTACCTAAAGTGAGCACATAAACAAGGTGGAAACTGTGATAGGACATGGGAAAATGGGTTTAAAACTAAAAGAGTGAGGTTTAGATTAGCTATTAGGAGGAAATTCATTACTCAGTGAGCGGTGAGGCAGTGGTCAGAAAAGCTGTAGATGCCCCATCCCTGGAGGTTCTCAAGGCCTGGTTGGATGGGGCTCTAGGCAGCCTGATCTGCTAGGTGACAGCTGGGTCACAGAATCACACAGAATGGCCCGGGTTGGAAGGGACTTCTTTAAGACCCCTTCCAACCCAAGACATTTTATGTTTCTATTAATATGGACAGCTTGTACTTATCTTAGATAATATTTGTATATTGCCAAGTTTCTGTTGCTGGGGAAAGAGCACTGTTTTTAAAGTAGGTAACAAGATTCCAGTTCTCATCAAACTAGCCCAGACACTGCTATTTTTAAAAAATATTCTATGAAAATGTGCTGACTTCTCTGCTATTACTGAATGAGGCAGGTGTATGTGGTGATTCTAAGGACTAGTTCAAATTGTTTATGCCTCATTCATGCTGTGGCTAAATAACATGTATGAATGAGGGTTGTGTGTCAGAAGAGAATGTAAACTCTTGTGTTGGAGCTGTACTGGCATCCATCCTTCATCCCATGTCACCTGAAGATAGGGTTCTTTTGACCATATATAGTTACAGAGCACATGATTGCTATTTCCTTACTGAACAGTACAGGAAATGCACTGAAAATTATTCCTTATTGACAGTAGCATACAGCAACATAAAATGGGTTACGTTTTTTGAACAGTAATGCATACTGATCAGTTATCTCATTCTTTTGAGTGCCATCCGATACAGTGGGTAAGTCAAGATGTTGCCAAACAGCTAGCTTATAGGGCAGTAGTATAAAGCAGATTCTGCTTCTGGAGAAGTATTGTGTTACTGTGTTTAGACCTAGGGACTTCATTTCATAAGATTAATTTTCTTGTAATGTTATGGTTTGGGTATAGGTTTTTTTGATGAACAATTTGAATGCCAGCAAATAGCACTTTATAAATAGCATGTCACAGTGTTACACTGATAGTTAAAAACAGCTTTGTGGGTGGAGGGTAGGGTTCAACGTTTTTGTAATTAATCTCTGTGAATACTTGTTTGGCCAGAATTACTCATTTTGAGTTAAATACCTTTCTTTGTCTATTTAGATGCAAAATAGGTAGACTTCTGCGAAATAGTCTTCAGAGAACTTGTTATAGGGTGGAGGAGCTGTATTAAGTAATGTACAGTAAACAGACCCAGTCTTTACTGCCCTGTAGTATGTCCTTAATCTATTAATATAATTAAGGTTAAAGTATATGGCTGAATTAAACTGAGTCAGTCTTGTTTGTGTGAAGTGGTTCTAAATAAGACTTGTCACCTGCAATGACAGTTTACCAATTATAAACCCAATTTTTGGTCTGAATCTGCTACTTAAGAGTGTTTAATAACACCAGTTTTTTTTTATAGTGTGTCCTGGTTTGGGAGCTATTCAAATAACGGATCTGTTGCATTCTTCTCTTGCTGGAGTTGATAATACATTTTAAGAATTCAGCAATTGTTCTGTACTAATTTCCAGGATAGCAATTGCTTTTTCTCAAAAATAATTATAGGCAAGACTGACCTAGGATGAAAAACAAGCAAGAACACTTAACAATCAGTGTTCCTAACTTTTATTGAAAAGCAGTGTGAGCAGGGAGTTGTGATTACTGCCTGGTTTTTTTCCTTACCCTTGCTGATATTATCCTTTTTTTCTACTGGACCTTCTAAATTCACTATGCTTTGGGTACTTAAGACTTTTTTTTAGTATAGCAAAGGTAAAGGTGAGCCTCTTTTTTTTAGAATTTGTGACAGTATGTTGTTGGATAAGTTTCTTCCCCCATGTTATGGTCACGGCAGAGGTAAGTACATCTTAAACCACAGATATACGGTATATGGAAATTTGTTAGGAAAAAAAACCCAACAATCTCTTTTTACCCTTTTATGAAGGATGACAGCATGGATGAGAAACCGCTGAAAATGAGAGGGAGAGACTCGTCTGAGAGGAAGCGGAAACGAAAGCTGGAGAGAGCAGAACAGTTCTTCGGAGATATGAAGCAAAAATCTAAAGAATTGAAAAAATTAGAGAAACCGAAGAAAAAGAAGCTAAAACTTACCATGGATAAGACAAAGGAGCTGAACAAGCTGGCAAAGAAACTGGCCAAGGAAGAAGAGCGGAAGAAGAAGCGAGAGAAGGCGGTTGTGGCAAAGGTGGAGCTGGCAAAGGAGAGCACAGAGAAAAAAAGAGAGAAGAAAGTTCTAGATATTCCTTCTAAGTATGACTGGTCAGGAGCTGAGGAGTCAGATGATGAGAATGCAGTATGTGCTGCACAGAACTGCCAGAGGCCCTGCAAGGACAAAGTGAGTTTTTGCTTAGTCCCATCACAGCCAATTTCACGCAAAGTGAATTCAATAATAAGGCTGAACAGCTTGAGTAACAAAAGTGGAATAATTTGAAATGAGAAGGTATTGAGTAGTACTTGGGTAGGTATGTAAACGCGAATAAAACTTGACAAACTCATCTCATTCTCCTAGTCACTTTAAAACATGAGGGGAAGATGAAAAATTACAATCTGGAAAAAAGTACTCTATCTTGGTTGGGAAGTTTAACTTCTTCAAACTGGACTGCTGTGTAACTCTTTACTGGTAATGCAGAACGTGCATTGTCTGATTCAAAGAATTCTTTGCCTCAGTGATAAAATGTTCCAGATCACATGCTGTTTCTGAGCAGAAGTGGGACGTGCAGCACTCCTAAATGTAGTACATTTTCAGTATTTCCTGCACGCAGCTTGTGAGTAGCGATGCTGCTGGATCTACAAACTGCAGTGCTTCACGTTGCTGTTGGGAGATGGATAATCAGCGATTTTAGAATTGATTGGTTTATTACAAAAAAATTTGATCTGTTTTTCTGTGTGACGCTTTCTGTTCTGACTGTCAGCTTTTAAGTGTGCGCTGCTTGATGATCAGACCTCATAAAATGTTTTTCAGATTAGTTTTTTTGCTGCTTTAAAAACAGAAAAACTTTCAGTAATAGCTGTAGGATTGACCCTGTACACCACTGGTTTGCAGCAGAGAGTAGGATCAAATATAAATCCAGAGATTTAGTTCTGCCTTTTTTCAAAATACAGGTACGGAATGTTCAAATAAGTGTTAAAGGACCATTTTTGAAGTCCTAATCTTAGGCCAAAGTTAGAAATTTCACTGGAAGATAATTGACTCATAAGATGGTACAACTTATTCTACAACTGTTCTCTTTACAGATATTTAGGTTATGTTGATATGTTTTTACAGGAATTGATATGATGAGAGGCAGGAGTGTTCATGTTATAAAGAAGGTCATACAAAGTCATCAAACTTCCATAAATGAAACTGAGTAATCTTAATTATATAATCATAGCTTTTCAGGGAACGCCTTCCTTTCCATAAGGTAGACGTCTATTTGCACATTCACTAAGTGAATGCAGTACAAGTGCAGAATGGCAGGTATGGGAGTGTGATGTCTGAAGCTGCTACTGTCCATTACTAGTCATTTTAAAAAATTAATTCAGGAGTTATTCTCCTACAAACTACATCTTAGATATGTTGTCACTACTGTTATTTTTACTAACATATTTGTTTTCACATTACTCTCTAAGTCAAAAGCAGAGCTAAAGCAGTAGCTGTCACGGCCCAAGGATACAGAAGGAGCAGTGTTGTTGGGAAAATGCTACTTTTTAAACTGAAGCAGCTTGTTAAAACGTTCTGTAGTTCATTAATTTGTGCCAGGCACTTTTTGCATTCTCATTATATCGGGTGGATTTAATAGAAGACATTTTCTTCATAGAACTCTGCTTTTCTGGCTGTCCTTCTAATGCTGCTGATACAATCTCTTGCAGGTTGACTGGGTGCAGTGTGATGGTGGCTGCGATGAGTGGTTTCATCAAGTTTGCGTTGGTGTCTCTCCAGAAATGGCTGAGAATGAGGATTACATCTGTATAAACTGTGCAAAGAAAACAATGCAGGGACCAAGTAGCCCTGCTCATGCGCCTCCTCCTTCTTTCTTGTTGAGCTACAAACTCCCAATGGAAGATCTTAAAGAGACAAGTTAGCAACTGCTTGATGTCTGGAACTTGCTGAGAAATGGACCGCTGAAACCCCTACAGAAAGAGAGGGTTTGAATCTAATGTAGCCACTGAGCTTCACTTCCAAGGATGTACAGACCTGCAGCAGAGTTGGTACCTTCCTTACAGCTGGCTTCCTTCATACAGCAGGGACGTCAAGGCACAGTGGTTCTGACTCATCTATGCAGACACCGCCTCATTAGGAGCTGCAGCCAGTTTTGACTTGAGTATTTCCATCTTTGAGAGTGGCTGTTGCTCTTAGAGACTGAGCTAACCCGAGGCTGTTAGATTAGACGCTTCAGGGTGTTAGAAGTCCATGTTGGCAGTGGAGCTGGCCTGGAATTGGTGGCATGGGCTGGAGCTTTTAGCCATACCAGGTTGCCCTAAGGAGGTTTTGGAAGTTATCTTTTGCCTCCTCCTGCCAACCCAGTGAGAAGGGCAATGTCTTGGGAGAGTTGTCTCCGTATCCAGGCGGCTAACACTACTCTATAAGGATGGGAGCAAGTGGATGAATGAATGAATTTCTCTTTTGTAGCTAAAGGGCAGAGGAGCTCATGATCTCAGAAATAGCAAAGGTTCTGTGTACCAAAAAGAAACTCAATTCTACTCTGCTAGCAAAATTTTTACCTTAGTGGGGGACAGCTGATCTTCCTGTCCTGAGGGGGGCCAGGAAAAAGTGATGTCCATCTTGACCAGAGCTTGTGAAAAGCAGAGTGCTTCCCTTTCTGCAGGGGTGCCCTCTCCTGTTCTAGGCTTTGCTTAGAGTTCCGCACTCCTGCATGTTAAAGTTGTCTCACGCAGGATGGAGCTGGCAAGGAGGTACAGGGCACCAGCTTCTGTGATCTGTACCCAGGAATGGGAAGGAAAGAAGACAGCCCACTTACCTCAGAGGTTACACTGACATGTACTTCTGTGAAAAGTTTCACTCACAACTATTTCCAGTATCACCAGGCTACGGGCATGGCCTCGAGAGATACCAGCAAGCAGTCTGCAGATACTGTTCACAGTGCAAATTCCCCTCCCTGCTGGCCTTGCTGGATGCATACCAGTCAGCAACAGTTCTTGTTGAAAGTTACCCCTGGCTTTGCCAGAGGACCAGAGGGCTTGGGGTCATCCTGGGTGACAGTTGTTTTAGTAAATCCATTTTTAAAGAAGGACTTGTTTTTACTTTTTTCTAAATGTCTCAGACTACTGACTTGTTCTATAAATAGATTATTTTTCTTTGATTTTTTTATACTTACCACTGTTAACCAGCAGCACAGACAGAGGTTCACAAAGCAAAAACCTGCCCGTGGGCTTGGGTTTTTTTACTCCATTCCTTCCTTGTAGTACAAGGAATTAGCAGTTACCTTCCCCATTCTAGCCTGACCAGCTGCCTGTGTTTAAATAGGTAAATACATTTCACGTGCTACCTTTGTGTTTGGGTTTGTTCCTATTTAGTGGGGCATCTGGGCCTTAATGACTTCAGTCAGTGCTGGCTTTTGTGTATGTGAATGTCTGAAGCTAGCCACTGGGCTGTCTTGTCCCCCCCTTCCACTCGCTCCCTATTGTGTTTCCATTCTTCTGCAGTTCTAGGAGTGTTGTAAGTAGTGTCCAGTCTTACTAGGAGCTGGATTGGGATTTAAAAGAAAATTGACAAAAAACAAAAGTGTTCTGTCTTGACTGTTCTGTGTCCATTCTTCTTGTTCTCTGATATTTGGAAGTTTATTTATCTGGCAGAATTGTCCGTCCAAAAAAAAACAAAAACAAAAACAACAAAACCTCAGCTCAGGTAGATGAACTTTATTGGTTTGTTTTATTTGTGCCTGCTACCTGGGGAGAGGAAGATGTGCAACAGAAAAGAGCTAGGGCGGAGGGCAGAAGGTGCAGGATCTTGGGAGTTTTTTGAGTGCAGATTGGTCACTGGCTTCTAATTCCTGCTCCTTAAAGACGAATGTGTTAAATGGAAGCTGTGGTTAAGCATGTGGCTGAATGGGCACCCTAGCAAACTTAAGAGTATTATTTGTTTACTTAGTTATGAAGGAGTCTATGCTATAGCTAGACATGCCCTTTTTTTTGCATCCACTTACATTTTTTTTCTTCTCGATGTACGTTTAGTTTTGGTAAACTGGTTTAAACAGTTGTTACTTTCCTTCAGGCTTTAACTGATGGTACTACATAAATGTTTCCCTATATGGAGTGGATAGACTCTCTGTCACAGATGTTTAATTGTTCCAGAAGTAGACTAGTACAAGATTTTGTAAAGAATCCCAGTGTCTGTATTCTTTCATGACTCCTAGAATTCGTGACACGACAAGGAAAATGTGGTCAGCGTATCCTGTTAACTGTTGAGCATATCCTCTTAACCATTCTTACACTCTCTGTCGTGATAAAAGTCATTGTTATATGTAATTTACCATCAACTGGAAAGAGTTCTTTTAGTAAATCTGCATTGAACGTTCTTGTTTCTCTGAGTAGAAGGTGTGATCATGACCAGAAGGAAGCAAAGAGCTATACAATGCAGTGGTCAATCATTCTGCTTGTAACAGGCGTAGAAAACAGTGAACAAGAAATGGGCAAGTATTCACCTTCTTAGTAGCTGTTTTCGTGTGACCATATAAGGAGGTTTTTACCTTCTTAAAAGGAGATTACTGCACTTCTTTAGTTGCGTGTTTCCCATCTACTTTTGGGTAAGGTGTTCATAAACTGAAGACCATTATTAGCTTTACATCTCTCTGTTTAAACATTTATTTTTAAAAGCATAATTCTTCCCAAAGGATTGCTGATAGTATAAAATTTTGAATAAATGTTGACTTTTTGAAAAATCTGTAGAAATGTAGTTAGTGGTTTTAAAAAAAAAAAAAAAAAGCAACAACAAAACACAACAAATTTCAGCTGTGATACTGTCTCTATGTCTTAGCTTATAGAATTTTTATGAAAATATGCAAACAAGTAAACCAAAGTTAAGCTAAGGAAATCATTTTCATAAATGCTTGCTGCAGCTGTAGGAGAAAATTTCTCATGCTTTAGAGACAACATTTCAGTGTATACAAAGTCTTAGCTCTTGTGTATCTAGAGCAGTACATGACTTAATACTGTATTTCACAAAGAGTATTAACCACAGTTCGTGTTGTTTCTCTTCACGTGTCAAATAACCAGAGCTGCTGGATGGAAGGAAAAATGGCCAGGACTTGAGTTGTGCCTGGAATTGGGCTGCTTTACTTGCATAGAGATAAACATCACTCCTGAACTCTTCAGTGCTATTACTTTTAGGATTTATGATTTTTACAGAGTATCTGTACCTGAATGCATATGTGGCCTGGACTATTTGATAATGAGGGCTTAAGTTAAAACTGATGATGCTATGAAAACTGTCTTGAGTTATTAGAATGCGGTGTTACACAGCATAAGATAACAGAAACAGATGTCTGTGTGTTTTGTTAGCCACACTGTGAAGCTTGCATTCTTATTTTCAGCTTTTAGAATCATTGAATAGTTTAGGTTGAAGAGGCTACAGAAGGTCATCTGGATCAACCTCTCCTTACCAAAGCAGGGCTGACTTTGAGAGTAGGTCAAATTTTGTGTATTTCCAGGATGTTTGTCAGCCTCTACAATTTCCTGTTCCAGTTTTATAGCATCTTCAGTGTGTATTTTTTTCTAACGCAGTCAGATTCACTTGCTGTAGCTTTCCTACTGCCTCTTCTAATTTTTCTTTTGAGAAGAGCCTGGCTCTCTCTTTTTTATAATTATCCAGTAGGTATTTGTAGTCTACAGACCCTGCAACCTTAATTTCCAGGTTGAACGATCCCAGCTTAGCCTCCTTTGGGCTATGTTAGTCTTTTAGCAGTATTGTTGGTTCTCTGCTATACTCTGCTATTTGTTAACATCTGTTTTTGTTCTGGAAAGCCCCAGACTGATCATGAACTCCAGATCTGCCTTACAAGTGTTGAATACAAGAGAAAAATAACTTCCTTTAATCTCTTGACAATGCATTTCCTATGCAGCCTGGTATGGAGTTGGCCTTCATGACAGGCAGGAGGCATGCTGCTGACATTTAGTGTGACCACCATTATTCCCAGATCACTTGGTTTATTTTTTTCCATATGCAGATCTGATTAACTTAATGAATTTTCTGTCAGCCCGTTACTCCAACCAGTAGCAATGCAACTGAATGAACTTTTCTTCAGTTGTTTTCCTTCAGTTTTAGGCTGTCCTGCTCTCCTCCTCCCCCCATTATTCAGTTTGGTGTTGTCTGCCAGGTTGCTGAGGGCACAGTGTATCCCATCACCAGGTGAGTAAGACATAAAACACTGTTGCTTTTCCTACCAACCGTGGAGGTACTCCATTCTCAGCTAACTGTCTTATGGACTTCAAACTGTTGATTCCTAGTCACAGCAGTGCACACAGTTTTCCAACCATTTTGTTGGATTTCCATCCACTCCACATTTTTGTTTTTGTTGTAAGACAGGGTGAACATCCACTGCTCTCCCCTTGTCCATAGGACCCTTCACAGAAGGCAACCAGATTGGGCTAACGCTATCAGTGATCATCTTAGCCTTCATGGCCCTGAATGTGACTTCAAGGAGAATTCGTTCCATAATCTATTCAGGGATCAGGGTAAGGTTGGCTGCCCTGCATCCACATCTCGTTTCCTATTCTTCATTGAATATGAACATGATGGCAGAAGGGTTCATCAAAATCCATCAGGAAAATGATCCTCTGTACAGACATTTCCTTGGCTACATTCATCACTGTGGCATGTAAGATTAGAAGGAAAAAAAGAAACTACATGAATTGCAGTTTGTAAGATGCATGAAGAACTTTAAATGGCAGAACTGAGCTGCTTTGAGTGCTGCTCACACCTATACTCTGTGAGCTAATAAGCAGTTATGTCAGTCCTGTGCATCTAGAGAAAGTTCTGGGCTGGTTGAGTTGAGGTCAGTGTTACTGATGAATAGCCCTTTTCCATGCAGCTCATTACACTAAAAGAAAGGCATAATATGAATGAGAATGAAGGAGGGCAGCTAATCTTTGCACTAGTAGAAACGAGAGAGCCTACAGCTTTGCTCATTCACCAGTAGGCTGCTTACTAGGCAGCTGCACAAGGGTAGCTGTCACCTTTATTTTGTGTTGTTCTAACAATAGTTATTGGAATAAACACCTTTATAGCAAAGTAAAGCAAAAACTATTTGGATTTTTCATCAGTTGCTTACCAGACATTCCTCGCTCTCATAGTAAATAGGCTCTGCCTGCCTTTTGAAAATAGTGACTGGCTGAGAGAAACACTATATATCGTTGGTCATTTTTGTACTCTGGAAATGAAAAATTTTTCAAAGGTGCAAAGTTTCTTAATTGTTCTCTCTGAAATCAGTGCATGGCTCTTTAAGAAGCTGAAAACTACGGTCTTGCTAAAAGCAGGGTTTGAGGCTTTCTTCCATTAGATGAAAATGGAAAGCAGGGAACTCCTTCAAATCCTGCCCAGCTGCAATCACTAAGAATGTGTTTGGTCAGCTTGCCTGGACCAAACAGGAACTCTGCTTGGAGTGCCAATAGTCAGCAGGGAGATGCAATAAATTCAGCCCTTATCAAAATTCTAGCCACGCTGGCTTTAGAGGAGTGATAAATGTGTAGGACAGCTGGAAACTGCACAGCAAGAGATTTAGACCGTTGTACCAAGACGTCTCATTACATAAGGCTCAAATGAATGTTAAGTTGCAAGGTAAAGGCATTGAAAGTAACAAGGCTTTATTAAAACCCGGAAATATTTGTGAGGAGACATGCTCTGAATAGCTTCAAAACAAAAGCCTTGCTGCAGTGAATAGTTTTAATCATAGATTGGGCATTGTGTCTAAATTGGAGCCTTTTCAAAGGCCAATTTTTGACAGTCACAACTTCCCCAGAAAAGGAAAACTCCTCTAAAGTTGAGTGTCTGAGTAACTGCTGTGGGTATTTGTATCTAAGGAGAGCAGCCTCCTCAGAACACAGGACCTGAGACAGCTGGATTGCCTTGGCCAGCCCAGCATCTGCTTGTAGTGCCTTGGGGATGTGCCAGCAGATCAAACCGCTGTATCAGCTTCCCAGTTGATGAGGTCCATACCATCTTACAGCAACTCAGTCTCCTGCCAGGCTCCCCAGAAGAACAGGATGTTTGCTACTGCTGTTACTGCTTTTTTATGATAATAGCAGTGGAACCTCCACGAATCCAAATGGTGAATCACAAAATGTGTTGGGTTGGAAGGGATCCCAAAGCCAACCATCTCCAACCCCCTAGCGTGGGCAGGACTGCCACCCAGCAACTCAGGCTGCCCAGGGCCCCATTCAACCTGGCCCTGAGCACCTCCGGAGATGGGGCACCACAGCTTCTCTGGGCAACATGAATTTGAGAAGCAGCTCAGATTTTGAGGAGATGTGAGATGGGTAGCAGTTCTGACAACTGGTAATTTAACTTTTCCCTTTATACAGATGGAAATATACTTAGCTCACTCTTCCACATCTCTGCAATGGCATTATCAGGCCAAAATACAGTAAAGATCAACATCTAGGCGTTATCAGTGTATTGGTAACATTTTGACCCATTCTTGCATCTCCTTGCCAGATTTTCTGATAGTCTCTTATGCAGGAGAGAGGCAGGAGATATGTGCCTTATCTTTGCTCAGAAGCATTACTGTGGGAGAAAATTGATGCACACCAGTGCCTGAGAGTCGCTGGTAAAGAAGCGGAACTGTCTGGAGGCACTCCAGCCTCTTTCTGGTGAACCCCACACTGAGTGTGTGGTACCTTAATATCTCCAGAATTTTTGCATGCTATATGTTGGAAGGGAAAGAGTGGACTGGAAAGTAAACATGCAATCAAGTGCAGTTTCTGGATGTCCATGTACACACAAGGAATAGAAGGCAGGAGATCTGATTTCCTCAGGGTTCTGGTAAGAACATGCTTGGTCTGTATAGACCTCACATTTCAAGATCTGATGCTGTTAAAAAATGACAGAATGCACAAAAGTAAGTAAATAGCAAATAATGGAAGAGACCACACGGTAATAGAAAAATTCCTAACTTGAAGCGGAGACTTTTTTTTTTTTCTTGCTGAGTAAAAGGCAGTTTTAGGAAGTTGGCAGGTCAGATTCCTGTTGCAGTTAGTTGCTTCTTCCCTTAGGCTTTCCCATTACACCATGGGAAATTCAAAGTAAGGTGAGGAAATAGGGCTGCATTCCCTTTGCAGGCCCATTATGCAACTCCCCACATCTTCTCCCTTACCAGTGGGGAAGGTCTCATCTCTAACCCCTCTAGGGCTCCTAGATACCAGCCCCACAGACCTCTTGAATTGAAGAAAACCCTTTTACTTTTTTTATATAAATAATTATGAACAGATGCTCTCTGAGTGTTGCCCTAACCTTGACTGTTTAAAAGCAGATTACAGGTGTTCTTCAAAGGAATTGTTTAAGCAGGTGCAACCCTATCTCACCTCTGAGTGAAGCTTTCCCTTTTACCCCCAGAGCATCCCTCTTCCATGCAGACAGAGAGCAGGGTGTTCATAAAATCTCAGCTCTCCCAGTAGCTATGACTGCATTCTCACTGCAGCCTGTGTCAGCTTTATAACCTTCACCGTAGAGCAGTCAGGTGCAGAGAGAACAGGAGAAGTCCATTATCCCCAGAGCAATACTCAGGTCCTTCTCTACACTCTAATGTGTACTGTACATAAATCTGCTGGACTTTTCTGTCTCACTTCTGGGCCACTTGAGCAGTAGTGCCATCATTTGTCTGAAATTGTGATATCCTTTGGCATATGGTTTTGATATGAAAACATGCTCTAATTAGCTCTTCGGCAGCCAACAGCCAAAGGGTGGATTTATCTTTTACATGCAAGCTACCCATTTTCACACCAGGAAGTAGATGACTGGGCTTCAGAAGGGTCACGATTCCTGCCGCCTCCCTGAGGCTCTGCTCCTGCAGTTGCTCTGCTCAGACTGCCCAGCCTCTGGCAAGGTGCAGCAGGAGATGAGCATTGAGAGCTAGTAACAGCTGCTGGAGGGAGGAAGTGGGAGATGCCAAAATGAATGAAGTCTCCAGCCTTGGGAGTCTTCGTTTGCTGTTCAGCTATTGCTTATGTTACATATTATGTTACAGGCATATATGTAGCTTGTATAATTGTGTTGTCTTGCAGAAAGCCTTTAAATAGTTTAACTTTTCATAGAATTTTTAAGGTTGGAAAGACTATCAAGGTCATCCAACCATCAGCCCATGCCTACTAACCACGTCCCTCAGTGCCATATGACATGTTTCTTGAACGCCTCCAGTGGTTGTGACTCCACCACCTCCCTGGGCAGTCTGTTTCAAAGCATCACCACTCTTTCTGAGAAGAAATTTTTCTTAACGTCCAACCCTTTTTGTCCATAAATTGGGACAGTTCTGAAATCTGAGCAGAAAAAACCCTGCACAGAGGGAGAGGGAATGGCAAGCTTTGTCAGTTCGTGTGCTGAGCATCCCTACTATTTCCTGTATGCTGCGGGCGGTGGGGCAGTTCCCCAGCTCTGTCCCTTTATCTTCCACATGCAGAGCAGGCTGTTCTCAGGCTGGCCTATCTAACACCTCCAATGTGAAGCCTCTGCCACCCCACAGTTGTCTAGCGTGAATGCAGATCTTCTTGCCTTGGGACCACATCTGTTTGGGCAGTTGTCTGGCAGCCCATATCCTCTGGGGCAACTGTGCTTGTGGGAGCCTGACCAAATGACCATGGTAATGTTTTCTTTTGCTATGGAACCTGCAGGTTCTTGCCATGACTTTTGGCTTCTGCCACTGCCATTTCAAAATAAAAGTGCCTTTCTTTGAACCTGGTGGCTCAAGCGAGGGATCGATCCTTTGTGCTTATTTCGGGTTCTTTCTCTGCAGTATCAGCCCCCATTTATCCCCTTCCTGCGCGTATTTGTGAGAATTGTGCTTTCTGTACTGCTGTTTCCACTTAAGCTTAATAATGTTTTCAATTTGAAAAGGCTGCTAGCCTGGTGGTTATCAGATGGAGAAAAGGCATTGCATTTGCTCTGGCCTTTGGTTCCCAGATAGCCTAACGGCAAATTGTGTTCCTGGAAGCAGGGAGCTGGCTTGCAAGATTACACAGTGCTGGGGCGGGGGGACACTGTCACACATGGTGGGGGCTGAGGTGAGAGGTGGAGAAGCTTTGTGTACTCAGCTCATATATGGAGCCACAATCCAGCATGGATCCAGCAATGCTCTCTGCTTCTTGGGACACCGGAGCTGTGCGGTGGCCAGGCCCTGGCTGCTCTCCTACAAGTCCCTGGATGGGTTAGGAGCAGCAGCCATCTCCCTTTTGCCCTGTCATCAGTCTCCAGAACAAGCATAGATGAGAAGACCGACGTGCCCTTGCCCCAGTGTCCCTCAGCCCCCCAGGGAAGGCATTGCTGAAGCATGGACAGTGAAACAGCCCAGCAGTATATGACCCAGCAGAAATGCACTCACATCATCTTGGCTGGTTCATATATTTATCCCCAAGGTTTACTTTATTCCATATCTCTTATTTGTTTCTAGCAGATCTATTTCCCAAGTGTTTGCTTCTGCTCGTCCTTGTTCTTCCAGTTTGGCTTAGATATCCATACGGATGCATAATCTTAGGCATCCAGACTGATTTCATCATGTGCATTTTTTCGCTTTGGATTTTCATTGCCTCTGATGGGCTGATTAACGTCCCTCCCAGTTTCCTTTCCTTCTGCAATTTTAAAAATGTGTATTCAGCTCATCTTTTTCTTCACTGATTCTTTGTGATATGTGTTGGCCCTCTTCTCATCTTCAGTAAAAAGATCAAATTATTTTTTTTTAAGCTCTCTGATCTCTCAAGGAGTATCTCTCAAGACCACGCTGACTTTTCCCTTTTTCTCCCCAGAAGACACTGAAAGAGATGTTCTATTTTAAACATGCTTTGCTCAGGATTTTCCATCTTTCTTTTGTATTTGTAGATTTAATATTTCTCCCTGTTGCTTATGTTTACACTGAAGATTTGTTTTCATTTTAAACTTGTTATTGCATTCAGCACAGTCTTATCTGTCCAGGCAGAAGCTGAATAGTTTGTTATTGATTACGCTGTTTCCTATCGTAGTCCATTAGTTCCTGCCCATTAGTTTGTCTTCTGTTTCAGTGGTTGATAAGAATATTGTCACTGGTGCACTGTAGTTATCACTGTTATCCAGGGACATTTCTGCGGTGATGCTGATGCACTCCACAGTTTGGAGAATCTATATAAACATTTTCTTATTCAATCCCCTCTCTGCCTACAAGGATCCATTGCACGAGGTGAGGAACTATTTGGCTTTGCTTTCTTTATTTTTATCACTGTCGCCTTACCTTCACTATTTTACTATGACATTGACTGTCAGATGGTTTATCTTCAAGAACATTTTCCCATCCTTGCGCTCCAGCGGAATTCCCCACTGCAACAGCAGAATCCTGTGTGAATTGACCTGGTCACCCTCTGAACAATACTCCATGGCAATGGCCATGTGTACCACACAGTATGTGTGAAGAAAGTATTTCCTTTTGTTTTAAATCGGAGTATTACATCCAGTGCCATTAATTACTGCCCTATGAGGTACAGAGGACGATGCCACTCTCATATTTCCTAGACCTCTCTCCTCGTGACAAAGGTTGTAGTGTACATGATCACCTTTTGAGTGAATCCATTCCTGCTCCAGCTTCCTATAAAAGAATCCATTAAGGTAGTGAGGCACTGGAGCAGGTCGCCCAGAGAGGTGGTGGATGCCCCGTCCCTGGAGACATTCAAGGTCAGGCTGGACGGGGCTCTGAGCAACCTGATCTACCTGTGGGTGTCCCTGTTCACGGCAGGGGAGTTGGACCAGATGGCCTTTAAGGGTCCCTTCCAACTCAAATGATTCTATGATTCTATGATTCTCCTTCCCTGTTTCTTCTGTGGGAAGTCTAGCAGTGTGGATGTGGATCCACTATTGATTGATTAATGTGGCGTGGCTCCAATGTTTTCTTCCTCTTCTTTCTCTATTAACTCTGTGAGCTGCCTGCTAACAGTTCAAACTCTGCCACTGCTTTGCAGGCCTAGCTGTATACCTAAAAGCATGATTTTTTCTTTTGTCCCAGATATTCACCAACAGATGCAATAAGTATTTTTTAAAGCCTTGCCTCATTTACATCCTTGCACCATCACAGCTGTAACATGCCTACTGTGAATAATATCCAGTTCTGTGTACCTTATTTGTGGCCTCCAAGCACGGACCTGATGCCTTCAGATAATGACCTGCAGCAGGATGAGGACCTCTTTCCAGTGCCTTGACTGCTGGTGCTGCAGCCCTGTGGGGTTCCAGGGCTGATTTTCATAGTTGTGCTTGATTGCAGCTCATGTGGTGATGTGTGGCATGGGAGCTGCCCCGTGTCCACATTCCCTGCAGACCCCGTGGTATGAAATTCCCATTCAGCCAAGATTCAGCTCTTACCTCGACTAGGCTTGTCATTTTGGGTCATGCTTTTTCCTGCAATTCCACGGCCAACGATGGGCAGCGGCACCACCAAGAGCAACTGCGCTGGAGCCAAGAAGTCCTTGGCCAGGAGTGCTGCAAGAGACTAACGGCACCAGCAAGAGCTTCTCACAGGCAGGCAGGGGGAAAGAGCCCCTTTGCACTGACCATGAAATCAGTCATGTGTAGGTTTTTGTCCGGCCCTGGGGGGTGGGGGAAGGAATGTGGGTTGGGCGAAGTCTAGGATTACACCACGGCTGAATTTTTTCTTTCCACACTTTAAATCGCCAGCACCTTTCGGTCCTGCCTTCACCTCTCCTGCCTGCTAGTGCTCCGACAGTGCCATCCTCCAGGTAAACCCGCGCCTGCCCCCCATGCCCACCTGTGTGTCGTGTGGATGAGAGGTCACCTCGCGTTCTGCTCGTTTAATCATTTTCTAGCTCTGACTGTTCTACTGACGGTTCCTCTGATCCTTCTAAGCAGCTGCTGTCAAACTCCTGTGAGGGCTGCTCGCTCCTCTTTGCCTCCCCACGTGCTTTATAGGGGGCAGGGCAGGGCAGGGAGGGAGGGAGAGGGTCAAAGTGCTGCTTTGCCTGTTTTTTTTCCCCCTCCCTGGGTGAAGAGTGTCATTTGCTGCCAGTGTCTTTTCCTGCTCTCCTGGTGACAGTGTGAATGGATGGCCAAAATTTCCTGCATTACTCTGAGGCTAGAAGGGCTGCTGAGAGCCTGCAGCAGACCTAGTGGAAGAAGGTGTCCTCAGTAGTGCAAGGGTCTTCAGCAATTCCAACTTCAGTACCAGAATTTGGTGCGAACAACTGCCCTCAGCCTTTGCCCTGCGGGGCTCTGTATCCAGGAGGACATCATGTCCACGAGGAACAGGCTCAAACACCTCCAGCCTCCTAAATTATAGAATCTTAGAATGTTTTGGTTTGGAACGGACCTCAAAGTCAACCAGGCTCCAACCCTCCTGCCTTGAGCAGGGCTGCCACCCAGCAGCTCAGGCTGCCCAGGGCCCCATCCAACCTGACCCTGAGTGCCTCCAGGGATGGGGCACCCACAGCTTCTCTGGGCAGCTGTGCCAGGGCCTCACTGCCCTCTGAGTAAAAAATTTTGGTGGCTGCAGAGTCACCGCCAAAGCCTCCTCAGAGAATAGGCAGAGCCTTGGGGAGGCCGTGGCATTTGTAGTTTTTCAGCACACGGAAGGATAGCACCATCCTCAAAATCAAATTACTCTTATGTCACATCTAGTAAATCACTCTTAACAGCTGCCACCACTGAAAGCAAAAACTCTAATTTCATTTTGTCCTCTTTCTACATCTAAGTATTTTCTGTTCTTTCTGGCTTTCACTACATGGTCTGTGAAGCCAGACCTTAGTAAATGGCAACAGAGGTGACAAGAAATCCATACAAGACCTCTCATTAAGTTTCTAATCCTACTCTCACCCCCCTCCAGCTCCAACTCTGTTTCTCAGTCTCTGCTGCTGTGGGAGATCCTGCAGACAGATGGACTTCCAGAAGCAGGAATGTTTTCACATGGGTCGATTAAAAATGATGAAACTATAATGGCTTGCACAGGCAAAGCTCACATATGCTCTTGGCATCTTTCTTCTTGCAGGAATCATTATAAGGAACAAGTAAGGCGTTGGCACATAGGTGTTTGTGCATCTTCCCCTCTCTTGCCCTCCGTAGCCCAAATTTTGGCCTTATTGGACAGCTTGTTTTGAACATAATAAAGGAAACTCTTTCTGAAGGTGGGATGGATTACAGTGTCCCTGGTGCTGTTAGTAATGGCGAAACGGTGCCCGCACAACCGAGCATGGAGAAGGAGAAAGAGGAGGAGGATGAGACTCTGGAGCGAGGGCAGTGGAACAACAAGCTGGAATATGTCCTGTCGGTGGCCGGGGAGATCATCGGCCTGGGAAATGTCTGGCGCTTCCCCTACCTCTGCTACAAGAATGGTGGAGGTGAGTGCAGCCCCAGCCAGCTTCACTGGTCACCTCATTCCCACCATGATAACTGTGTTGAGTGTTGCTCACCGCTAGCAGCAGCTGTGCAGAAGTGCCTTAGCCATAAAACTCAACCCAGGGGCTCCATTGCAGGGTGATGAGGCACAGACCACTGTGCTTAAGGGTCAGAAGAAACATGGCTGTCATCTGTGCACGGTACATGGATGCTACACAGTCTTGCTGCTCAGCAATGAGCCCTGGCCTCCCTCAGGCTGCACTTGTTCAGAATTTTCTGCCTGCTTTTAGATTAAGGCAGCCTTTTAGGAGAGAAAACTTTATTTAAAACATGAAAGCCCAAAGCAGTTCTCAAGTTGGATTTGGTGGTACGCAGGGAGGGAGCTTCTCTCTCAGTTTGGTGATTAGTTGTTAATTGGGCCCTCTGGAAGGGCAGAGGTGAGGGGATGCAGCACTTGGCGGGGAGTTGGTGGGCAATGGGGAGCCAGGGCTGAAATCCCCTGGCGTTAGCTGGGGGCAATCTCATGGGCCCCGCTAAACTGCTTTCCTCCAAGGACACAAAAGAGGATTAGCTGCTGTTTAGCTACTTTCACGCTGTGCTTTGCTTGGTGCTTGTTCCTTTTCACCATGAGCTTGGGAATGTTATTCTCTGTTGAAAGGGAGGGCTGTTCTTGCTTCCCTTCCCGTGGGGCTGTGTGAGAACAGTGCCTGCTCCCCTCACTGCATGGATCCTGTCAGGCAGCATGGCCTGGAGCCTGCCTGGCATCACTGCCTGCCGAGACCTATAGTGCTGGTGGCTGCGGACAGTTCAGAGAGGGCTTGGGAGAGCTGCCATCAGCGGTCAGACAGCAGAAGGGTTCCTCAGCCTTCTTTCCCACAGCCCAAGCCTGAAGCAAGGCTCTGTGAAGAGATGAAGCACGAGGTCTGAGCGCTGTGGGCAGCAGAGCTCTTGGGAAAGGCAGAGAGGCCAGGCCAGGCCACAGCTGGAGCCTTTCTGTCGCGGGTTCCCAACCCCATGCTGGCTGCTGTAGGCACCAAGTCCCTCAGAGTGCACTGGGATTTAAAAGCTGCCAGAGGCTTTGTTCTCTGCTCCTTGGAGAAGCCTGGTCCAGGCACTTGCTTCTCAGGTGCTTAATTAGAAGTGAGGGCCTTTATCCTGTCACTTTGTCTTTCTTGAAGGGTATGTCCACACAACAAAAAAAGACTCTTACGTACTTAGCGATGCCATATTTAAGTTCTGTGCAGTGCCAGAAAAAAAAATGTAAACAGGAAAAAAAAAGTTATTTCCCTATCGTCAGGCCCTCCCATGGCAGGCAAGCCTGGCTGATTGGGAAATACTGGGGCAGCCTGTCTGGTGTGCAGCTCTGGTGCTGTGGGGAAGGGACCGGGATGCAGCGTCCCACATCTGCCAGGCAGTGGGTCCATGCTGCAGTGTCCCACTTCATCCCATTGTGGCCCTGTAACCCTTTGGATTGAGTGTGAGGTGGGACTTCTGGCTGAACCCCAAGCCCCTTCCATCTCCCCACTCGTACATGCTGGCTAAGCTTCTTAATGAAATCTCTTGAGTTTTTAGTTTGCTTGTGTCTGAGGATTGTTATTCCTTCTCAACTCACGTCAGCCTGACCTGAGAGCCAGTTAGCATCTGTCTGGCATGGAAGAGGACTGTGCAGGGGGAAGGCAGGGCTGGAGTCTCCTCAATAGGTCATCAATGAAGCTGGGGTCTTGAGCAGCTTGTGGGACCATCCTTCAGGCTCTGCAGGATGAAAGCTAAGAACGTAAGAACATAAGCAGGACCATGAGTGATTGCAAAAGTGTTTTGACTAATCTCAATTACAGAATCACAGAATTACAGAATCACAGAATGGCCAGGGTTGGAAGGGACCACGGGGATCATGAATCTGCAACCCCCCTGCCACATGCAGGGCCACCAGCCTTCCCATTTAATACTAGACCAGGCTGCCCAGGGCCCCATCCAGTCTTGAACACCTCCAAGGGTGGGGCATCCACAACCTCTCTGGGCAGCCTGTTCCAGCACCTCACCACTCGCTCTGTAAAGAATTTCCCCCTGACATTCAACCTAAATCTCCCCTCCTTCAACTTAAAACCATTTCCCCTTGTTCTATTGTTATCAACCCTTTCAAAGAGTTGATTCCCCTCCTGTTTGTAGGCTCCTTTTAGGTACTGAAAGGCTGCAATGAGGTCACCCCGCAGCCTTCTCTTCTCCAGGCTGAACAAGCCCAGCTTCTTTGTACTCCAGCCCTAAAAGAAAAGAAAAGCTGTTACTGCAATTAATGCCAGCCTGGAGTAACCAAACACCTGATGGGTTTTGTCCTTCTCTGCCTGGTTTTGTGGCAGGTCTTGACCAGTAGGGCAGCCCTGGCTCCTGGTGCGAGGGATATACATTTCTGTAATATTTTATTTCCCTTTGCATGTTCTTTTGGTCAGCAAACCCAGGCTTGGTGAAGGTATTACTCTGCATGCATCCTTAGTTTTAGTGTTTTTATCCACAGACAATCACAATAATCAGTGTAAAAGGAACTGACAACTTGTTCAAAAACCATTATGATTTTATGTCAGGATATTCTCTTTTATTTATATGCGACTACAGAGACCTGTTTTCTGCGCGCACACACATGCACAAAAAGGCCTAGAGACTTTCCTTTCTTATCTTCTTTCCCATATACTAAGTTTCTCAGGCAATCACATTGCTCTGAGCAACAGTACTTGAGGATAATCCCTTTTTCCATGCCCTTCCTATCGTCCTCAGCATACATTCTTCCCATGCTGTCCCCATGTGGTATTTCAGAGGGACTTTCTCAGGGCCAGGCTGAAGATCACAGAATCACAGAATTGCAAGAGATTATTGAGTCCAAACCCCTTGCTGAAGCAGGTTCCCTACATTTGATTGCACAGGTAGGCATCCAGATGGGTCTTGAATATCTCCATAGAAGGAGACTCCACAGCCTCTCTGGGCAGCCTATTCCAGTGCACCGTCACCGTTGCCATAAAGAAGTTCTTCCCCATGTTTGTGTGGAACTTACTATGTTCAAGTTTTAGGCCATTGCTCCTTGTCCTATCCACCACTGAGAAGAGCCTGGCTTTATTAATTTGCCTCCTGCCTCTCCTTAAATAATTATAAACATTAATGAGATCCCCCCTCAGTCTTCCCCAGGCTGAACAGATGCAGATTACTCAGCCTTTCCTCATACGGGAAATACTCCAGGCCCTTTATTATCTTTGTAGCCCTCCAGTGGATTCTTTCTAGGAGATCCCTGTCTTTTTTGAACTGAGAGCCTAGAACTGGACACTGTAGTCTAAATGTGGCCTCACCAGGGCAGAGTAGAGAGGAGGACAATCTCCCTTGACCTGCTGGCTATGCTCTTTTTAATGCATCCCAGGATGCCATTGGCCTTCTTGGCCACAAGGGCACACTGCTGGCTCGTGGCCAGCATGTTGTTCACCAGAACACCCAGGTCCTTTTCTGCAAAGCACCTCTGCAGTAGGTCAGACCCTAACCTGTACTGATGCTTACTGATGAGCTGAACCCAGCCATGTGATGGAGCTTATTTCTCCTCTATGCTGATTGAATCTCTCAGGTGCCTTTTTCATCCCTTACCTCATCTTCCTCTTCACCTGTGGCATCCCTGTCTTTTTCCTGGAGACGGCATTGGGACAGTACACCAGCCAAGGAGGCGTGACGGCCTGGCGGAGGATCTGTCCCCTCTTTGAAGGTGAGTGGGTTGAGACTGGGGTGGCCTGGGGACCTACGGGGGGGCACTGCGCTCATCCTCTGACCACACCTGCAGATCCCAAACCTTCCCAAAATTATGCCTTCTCACCAAACATTTCCTGTTCTTACATTGCATCCCCGACTACTTCTTCATGTCCAGATCTCTAGACAGAAACTTTGCCCAATAAAAATGATCTCAAGATCTAATGATGAAAATGCTCCTTGCAATTATCAGGAACTTACTTAAAATACACTACTGTCCCTGTAAGTCAGTGCTAAGTCATTTTCCCAAGTTTGTGGAGGGCTTAAAACCTTTGTGGTGAAAGGTATCAGCTGTCTTAATAAATCATTAACTGTCAGATCCATTCCTTGCGCTATTTCAGCATGATTATCCAGTTTCAAATCACTTTCTGTGATCTCTCAGGTCTTAACAGTTGCTTCTGTTCTACATACCAATACTCCCCTGGCACCTATCAGGGAACTTGCATGTTGTTAACACAAAAACTTCCCAAACAGTGTAGAAGGAAGTAGGATGAGAAAATGAAGGGAAACTGAATTTTGGTGGAAGAGGTGTTTATTCAGCGGCTGGAGTACTGCCATGTGTTTCTGTTTCTCTGGGTGGTTTTCCAGCCACAACCTGTCTATCCCCTGTCCAGACTCCCAGCCCTACCTTCTGCCTTGGGGCTGGATCCCACAGAGTGCTTCATGTGGACTGCCCAAGGCCTGGATATGCTGGGCAGATTCAGCTCCCTGCATGGCTGGCCAGGCAACATCTGATGCCTAGAACATCAGCTCCCTGTAAGGCTGCATTTCTAGTAGATCTGAGACCCTAAGAGCACATTCATCCCACAGTGACTGTCCTCCAAGTCCATCTGCTGGTGCAGGTTGTGTTAAAGTACCTGCACAGATGGTGGGATGTGGGAAGGAGATGATGGCACGAGTGGCTGACTTGTTGGTATAGATCCAGCAGCACAGTCAAGATGTGGGGCAGGGGTGCAGCACAATGGGGGCTGTCAAATGGAAAGGCACTGACCCTTTGGTGAAGCCTGGTCCCATCTTTCAACATGTGATTCACTTGGGGCCTCCTTTCTGCAGGAATTGGTTATGCCTCACAGGTCATCGTTGTGCTCCTGAACTTCTACTACATCATTGTCTTGGCCTGGGCCTTGTTCTATCTCTTCAGTTCGTTCACCATTGACCTTCCCTGGGGCAGCTGTGATCATGAATGGAACACAGGTGGGTGTGGAGGACCCTTTGGCTCCAGGAAGAGGTATGCCCATACTGAACCCATGAAACCCAAAACTGAGTCACACTGGGGCTTGTAGGTGTGGGGAACCCCCAGTGACTGGCGCTTTGGGGAAGAAGCTGCAGCCACTGAGGCTATCTTCCTCCTGGGCAGTGATGAAAAATCCCATCATCCTGTTGTGTGTTAGCCACAGAGCCAATGCTGGTTGGGACTGCTCATTGTGCCTGCTGGAAGGAAAAATTAAATGCCATCTTCTTGATTGTCCCAGGTTTCTTGCCAGCCTTGACCTGGAGGGATCTCCTTTGGTGCGTCTTTGGGACTACTCAAAATTTGTCTCTGAGTCAATACTAATGATTGCTGACACTGTGGATGGAAAGGGAACATTTTTTCTGATCCTGCAGTACTCCAGCCACTACTACTCACACTCCTTCCCTCCCTGGGCTTCTCCTACAGGGAACTGCATGGAGTTCCAGAGGGCGAATTCAACCCTAAATGTGACCAGTGAAAATGCCACCTCCCCAGTCATCGAGTTCTGGGAGTAAGTAAAGGACAGGCTGGTATCCCTCTCTTCCAAGACAAGCAGTCTCTGGGCAATGAACCAACCTGCGGAGGTACTTCCTATTAAACCATGCTGGTCAGAAGAGGTCACAGTGAGCAAGCTGGTCAGATCAGGGCAGAGGCTCTTGGGGACAGCGCAGTCAGTCAAGGATGGCATCACTGAGCCTGTGGTGTTTGTCCAGAGCTGTGCTGGTGTGTCTCAGTGCCAGTGGACTTGTCCTTCTCTTACACCAGAAGTGTCCAGCCTTTTGATTTGCCTGGGATGCACTGAGTGAAGAGGAATTGTCTCGGGCTGCATATAAAAAATATAGTCTTGCTAGTATATATAAATAAGAAAACATTTTTTTAAAATATTTTTCATTAAAACTTATAAAGAGGGCAATAAAACTAGGAGATGGACATGTAAGCCTTACACTGTATTCACATACCCCTGGACTGTTTCAGCTTCTTCCTTTCACTGACTTCAATGAAGGTCAGCTGACTCTGTGCAAGACCTTGCCTCGCTGTTGCTTTACTTCCTCTGATTCTTGATCTTTTCTCTTCTCCTTTATTCCTCTGCTGTTACTCTCCCCCTTTCCCTATTTGTGCTGCTCCTCTCCCTGCCTCCTGTCATGTTCTTCATTGCCACCCATGAACTCCCTTACACAGTTTTCTCCTGCAACACAGGTGAATTGGCTGTATGTTCCCTATCTCCAAACCATGGATCAGACTTACCAAGGGTACAAACCTCATTAAAATTAGAGTCACTGCCTCAGGAAATGAGAGCCATAACCATGTGCTTTTGTCAGAATTTATATATAGGATGCAGCCCTTGACCTGCCTGGTGGCTGTGTCCATGCTCAGGATATGGGTCCTAAGACTGCAGCTGGAAGCGGGGTGAGATCTGTGGTGATCCACTCTGCAGCATCACCGTGGTGGGTCTTTGTCTGCATGTTTTGCAAGCTTTAGCATGGTCAGCTGTTGAGGAGGAAAGCTTCAAGCCTTTTGAATTACTAAAGGAATCCTTGCTGGTGATGTTTTTATTAGATAGTAGATAATGAATATTAGATATTAGACATTTTTATTTTAGAGTGGCTAATATGCAAACCATTCTGAGGGGAGAAGCTCACCAAAATGAGAACAAAGTACCGAGTTCAGCTCACAGCCTGGTAAAATCTGCGCCCTCATTTTCATGGTCTCCTTCCCTTGTGCCCATGCACTACTTACTCCAAAGTACAGAGTTCCTTTATTTCTGGCATGAAGGCTTAGACCTGCTGGCTGTGATCTCTGATGATGGACACAGACCAGCACCAAGTCCTTGCTGAAAGACTGAGAAGGCAAGCCCTGTTGCCACCACAGATTACCCTGGTGAACAATGGCTGGTAGAGGGCTCTGCCCTCACTGCCATGTGCCACCAGCACAGAGCACATCGTGTCCCTAGAGCATCCCTGGGGCAGCACAGGGCTTGAAGCACTTCACTTGCATCTGCCCGTGAGCAGAGAGATTGTTACAGGTTGGAAGACACTGAATACATACATTGCTGCTAATAAGCTTATGGCATTTATTCCTTCCATAGTTGGTATTTTTCTCTTCTCCTACAGTACCCTTTTACTTTTTCCTTTAAACTGCTTGCAGGCAGTTAGATGCTGTTATGAACTCAGACTGCTATTCCTGAGGCTGGCTGCTGGAAAAGCTGATGTTCGCTTCACCACTGTGAGCATCCCTGTGTTACTGGGGAGCCAGTACACAGGACTGGAAATTTCCAGTGTAGTGTTGGGGAAGGGGTGCAGAAGGCAGGAGTTTCCTAGGGAAGCACTGACCTGCCACTGGGGTGAAGGCACACTTCTGTGGCCTTTCCTGGCTGCAGTACAGTGCCCTGTTAGTTACACACTAACTGGTTACTCTTCCCCCACTGGTTACAGAGTCCATGCCCCTAGAAGCAGGAAAGAAAGCAAGATGAAAATAAAATATTCAGAGGAACAGCCCGATTTTCTGTGAACCCCTCTTATCCTCTCAATCCATCTCAGACTGTGGTTCTCCAGGAATGCAACCTTTATTTGAGGATAATTGCAACAGGGTGGGTTTGTGAGCATGCTGCACACACTGCTGATGGGGCTCTAAAGTAGCACATGTCCTTCTCTGCTCATCTCAGGACTGGGGTTTGGGACATTGTTTCACACTCAGATCCATCAGCGTAGAAGACAGAAGGAGGAGAATGAGTTCTTGCTTCTGTAAATGGTGAGGAAGACTTGACATATCCATAGCTCAGAAAGCTGCTTTAAGGCAAGGGTGAGACTGTAAGACCTTGGCCTTGTAAGCTGGTAAGTGCAAGAGGGAGAAGAAACACTGAAGGTTGGAGGGGGAAAGGAAAGAAATGTCTTGGCCCAACAGCCCAGCTTGAGAGCAAGTGTAGAATCCATGTGTGAACCGCCAGGCTGGTAGTACTGGTCCAGTAGTCTAATTCTGGTAGTGGGCTACAGTTTGACACCTCTGCAGCTTGTAGCTCAGAGCTGGGTCTTGTTTGTAGAACATCCTTTCTCCTCAAAGTTGTTAGATTTTCTGGAGGTGTGGTGAGAGGTGTGTTGGGAACACTGGTGGCCAACACTGGAGACACTTGGGTGCTGTTTTCTTCCCCCTCTATAGGAGGAGAGTGCTGAAGATTTCTGATGGCATCCAGCACCTGGGCAGCCTGCGTTGGGAGCTGGCCCTGTGTTTGCTGCTGGCATGGATCATCTGCTACTTTTGCATCTGGAAAGGGGTCAAGTCCACAGGAAAGGTGAGTGCTAGGCTCACACTGAGCCTCCAAGTGCAGGCCCAGGAGACATTGCTATCTTTGTGTGTAAGAGGTGGCTGCAAGTTCCCTCCTGCCACAGCATGAACAGTTTGTGCCTCTGCTGGCATGTACAGCTGGATATTTTTGAATTCATTAGATAGTGAACGCTCATGTACTTAAAGCTTTCTCTGCCTCAGCATCACGGGGATCTTCTTTTTGTCTTTCTTGTTGGTCCTAGCTCTTCCTATAGATGCTTGCATTCCCTATGTATAAGACTTCCTTTTTTAGCCACACTGGTTACCACAGAGGTATTTCTCTGAATTTTCCTGAGGCAGGTTGGTGTGACTATCCAGCTCCATCCTGAGCTGCCCCATCCCTGCCTCCTCTCTCTGTTGCAGCACTGACACAATTACTTTGTTTCTACTTCTGCCTCCTGACCCATTCCCAGTCTGGAGGCAGCAAAAACAGATGGAAGTGAAATTGTTTAGTATGTTATCTAGATGGTGTCTCCTCAGTGTGCTGGGTCGTAAATTGTAGCGGCACCCATTTCCATCAAGTTGATGGCATGGATGTTATCAGTTCCTCCTGCTTCCAGGATAGTCCGGGATTATGAAACATGAAGGCAAAGTCAAGCAGCTTGCGGAGACAATATTTCCTGGTTTCCATGGAGTAAAATTAGAAGAAAAGAGCAACTGCTTGCTGTAGTGGCCTAATAAAAGAAAGCAGAGGCAGTATAATAACAGCAAATATGATACGAAAGTACAGCAAACACAGTGTGGGAAGTGCTGAGAACAAATCCAATCTATTTCAGATCCAAGTTCAGTGCTAAATGCAAGTGATTCTTAGCAAAAAGGACTAGCGATAGTGAGATCTTATCCCCTTAAAAACAGAAACCTTTCGGTAGAGATACATGGCCCATTGGTTTACCAGCCCTTGAACTGGATTTGTGCTACGCAGAACAGTTTTGCAGCAGTTTGCATCCTCGGATGCAGAGATTGTCTGTCCCCAGGGAGCTCTCGCAGATGCAGGAGGTTGTCACAGATGGAATCACTTTGCCGAGGCATGTGGATCAGGTTCAAATAAACCCTGGATGTTGTTGACCAGCATGTGACAGAACGATCACACAGGTCCCGGCAAGGTTCCTAGTGATGGAGCTAGAGCTAACAATGCCCAAGAAATAAAAAGATTGGGTTTGAGCCAAGCATTGAGTAATATCTCATTGGATCCAGATGTTCATGTTGTTAGATTGAAGTTTGAAACTCTCCATCCAAGAAAACATTCTCCAAATCCAGGCCGCTGGTCTCAGTGCAGATGTAAGTGACTGTTGAGTGAAAAGTTCAACATGTGAGCTCTTGCAGGCACACAGGACATTACCAAGTCCAGAATCTGAACCGTATACAAGAGAACAAGCAGATTGTGTTCTGAGCTCCTAAAACTGATGTTATTTAGAGATCCATCTGAAAGTGTGCAACCTGCCACCCTGGAAGAAAATGCACCAAGGTTGAAAGGCAATGGGTTATTTTTAAGATTTCTGTTTCAAATATTTTGATTTCATGAGCTGAGAAATATTAGACTTTCATCCTGTCATATCCTGAAGCAATAATTTGGTTCTGTGGTAAGTGCAGAGATGACTGTTAAACTCGCAGGACCCATGGATTTGATTAACTGTCACTGAGAAGCTCTAAATCAGAGCCTTCTTGAAACCTTGAGGTTGAAATGAATGATGGCATTTGCCAGTGTTGAAGAATGCTGTCCCCGGGTTCCTTCAACATCTAGGATGCAGATTCAGACAGACAGGGACAGAGCTGCTTGCGCAGACATCTCAGGCAATCATGAGCCCCAGTAGGGAGATGTTTTTCACTGATCTCTGTGACATTACCCCAGACCGCTGTGATATATAGAGCAAGGTGTATTAAATGCATAGAGGGCTGCAGGCAGAGGTGATAATCGAAGAGTTTGTTTTTCAAGGATAGGACATCGCTCAAATCCTTCTGTCCTTCTACATAACAAGACTGAATAACCAAAATGTGTATCTCAACTTAGAGCAGGGCTCCCATGGCAGTGTCAGGTTCTTTGGATATTGTTTTATTCAAATAAAGTATATCAACAGGATGGATCCAGAAAAAATCTTTTTCAATTACTGCTTGTCTCACAAGAATTATCCAGGGAAGAGAGAAGATGATTGTGTTGCCCAGGGAAATCATCCTCTTGCTGCTGGCAGTACTTCCTCTGCTGCAGAAGCTGCTGTAGCAGTGACAGTCTGTCCCTGCCATCAGGGAATGGTGCGCTTTAGGGGGATTTTGAAACAGCTCGTTCTGGATGGATGGGCAGGTGGGAGAAACAGATGATTTCACAGCATCACATACTGTGGTTCCTCTAGAGAAGTTCTTTAGTTCTTCAGTGTGTAACTGCTGAAGCTGAGAAAAGAGCTGTAAGGTAGCATTAAGTTGAAGTGTGCTGATCAGCACGTCCACACAGGAAAAACCTGAAGGAGCAACATTTCTTTACTGGCCCAGTGTGATACAACAAACTGAGCAACTGTTTTAAAGGTGATCAGTAAGTCTTGAATGTGCATGAGAAATGCAAAGGCATTAATGACGCTACTTGAACTGCTGGGGAGGCTGCATCAGACCTCAGCTAGTTTGACAATTTGAAAACACAGAGCACAATGTGGTATTGTGGCACAGTACAGCAATTAGCAATTGAGAGGGGGATGCATAGCCCCTTTGCTGATGCAGGCATGTATTACTGCTGTCTTCGGTGGAGTTGCTCTTTTGACAACCCAACTCTCACTCTAGTTCACTCCTAGGACTAGCACGATTTTCTCTGGCTCCAAACATGCTTTGCCATGCCACGCAGTTCCTGGGCACATATAAAAAAATGCATTTCTTCCCAGTGTAGGCTGAAGCAAGGTGCTTGGAGTGCTCATGCCTGTTCCCATGTTGCACTTCCAGGTAGTGTACTTCACAGCCACGTTCCCGTACCTCATGCTGGTAGTCCTGCTGGTCCGGGGAGTCTCCCTGCCTGGAGCATCCCAGGGAATCCTCTTCTACCTTTACCCAGACCTCAGTCGACTCGGGGATCCTCAGGTAAAGCCGGTGAAAAAATGAATGGCTGAGTTGTGCTTGCCTGGATGCCTGTGGCTACCTTCTTTCCTCCTTTTCTCTTTCCATACTATCTTTCTTCCAATTCCTTCTATCTGTCTCCTCTTTATGTACATTGGGTATAAGGCAGGACTATGATACGGATGACCCTTGGCCTTCCCCTGTGCCCTGCCTGTATTTTCTCATCTGAGGTGGGTCTGAACTGCCTGGGAGCAAGAACACAGGTGGCAGAAGCCATCAGTGGGTTTAGCCCCCTCAGAGAGAGCAATGTCAACTGAAACTGTCATTTCTTGGGGATACCATTGTGCTCAGGGGCTCTGTAATGTCAAGGGTTGCAGGGGTGAGGAAGAGGAAGAGGAAGGAGAGAATGAGGATGACTTGATGCACCCTAGGACCTGGCTGTCCTTCTTCCCCCCCCAGTTCTTATTGAGAAATTCCTGCCTGCCTGGCCAGACAGTCTGTGCTTGACTGCTGCTGTTAATCTCTTTGGGACAAGTTCTTCCACATTAAATCCTGGCTCCAGCTGAGCTGCTGTACCAGCCTTTGTGTGAAGGTGTTTCCAAAGGAGATTAAAGGGTGCCTGCTTGGAAAATAGGCCAGCAAAACCCTTTGTAACCCCATTAACTCTTTCTGTTCTAGCCCTAGTGTTGACTCTGCTGTTAATTTTGCAAGTGTGGGCATCTCTGCCTGATGCAAGGAGCAAGGGTCACTGGAGTGTGGTGACGATGTGCTAGAGCTGCTGGGGACTCTGAATTTGCCAGTGCCACCAGCGTGGTGTGACTCTGGTTGAGCAAGTTTAACTTAGGGCTTCCAGTCTGCAGCTGAAGGAGATCTGGTTTTCGTCATGTGAAGTGCTCAGAGATCCTGTCCAGCATTCTGAAAGTTGCTCTCATCTGTGTGCCTAAGCAGTGGCTGAAAGGCTTCGTTTTGCACTACCAGCTCCTCTCATGCTCTCGCAGCTGCAGGGGGGAGGTGGGCAGGACAGCCCTGCCTCCCTGTGAGGTGCAGAGAGGTTGAAGGGGGTTTTTTAAAACTCTCAAGAGAGTGAGGACAGGTCTGTGATCGTACTGTGTGCAGCTCTGTGTGTGCTGATGCGATGTGAGATCCTTCTGCCACTTTCCAAGTGTGATCCCTTGTTTCTGCAAAGCCTTTTGCTCACAGGGGTCTCACCAAACTGCGTAGCAAGTCTTGCATTTTCATCATTTTTCTCCTATTGGATAGGAAAGGTAAGGGTTAGTGCCCCAAGCCCTGCATGTGCACAGTGTGCCCCTGCTGCCATGCAGGGACAGCAAATGTCCTGCCAGCCAAGCTGATGACAATCGACTTGTGCTCACAGGACAAGGCTGTGATTGCTTACCTGCAGTCCAGCGCTGCCTGGAAAAATGTAAAGTTCTGCAGTGCCTAGGAAGGGATGCTGGAAATTTGAAAAAAAATATAATAGCCTCTTCGATCTGAGCCTTGTAATAAGGAGTCTCAAGGGGAGGTTTAGATAAAGGGAAAACAATATACAAGGGGACAAAAGGATAACTGCTTAAAAGTATATGAAAACATATGTGAAAAGATGGGATGAATTATTTAGCAGATTCTACCAGGGGAGAAGCAGCCAAGATGTGATTAAGTGTCTGTGTGGAAATCACTGCTTTTCACCTGCTCAACGACCTTGGACAGAACCATGAAATCCTGTGCATGAGAGCTGACTGATGATTAATCATAGAATATCCTGAGTTGGAAGAGAGCCACAAGGATCATCCAGTCCAAGTCCTGGCATGATGGTCTCTTCCAGCCATAAAGTCTTCAATTCCCTAAATCTTCCTGCACCTTCCTCTTCCAACTCTATAAAATGTTTACAATTAAAAGGTTAAATGCAAAATATTTGATATAAAGATAGATCAGACCATACAGTGAAACTGCTGAGCAAGTTTTGCATAATAAAATCCAGTTCTGCTCAAGTAGAAGCAGGCAACAGCAGAATCATCTGAGAGAATTCATTTTGAACTGTAGGCCACAAACCTAAAAATTCCCCCCAAACCAACCCCATTGTTTGTTTCTTGTTTAATACTGTGTATTTTTAAAATAGCATGCTAGCCAATTGCTGAGCTCGTTTCTTTTTGTCCCCCCTTGACTGCATTTTTTGAACTTCAGAAGGTTCCTATATTTTCCGCAGTACAGGCTGTGTTTTAACAGATAGGAGAACTCAGGATTGCTCACCACTTCCTCTCTTGCTCACTCCACCCTTCCCAATGTTTTCTGTGGTGATTTTATGACTTGTTTATTTCAGTAGATAACTCTGGGATTTCCTGATGTGATTATGGAGGGAGATGCAGAGTGGTCCACTTACAGGAAGCTGAAATGAAATAATTCACACTAAAAATAAGGGTAAAGTGTGGGCATTTTGTTGTTGGAGCAACTTTTTTCTGGCACTGGCAGGTTCTCTATCACTCAGTGCAAACCATGACCAGACACCATTGTAATGGATAGAGTTGAGGAGATAGCTGATGGGCTTGATGCAGAAAGTGCTAGAGATGTATTTGGTCTTGCTTGAAAGAGAAAAAGTACAGTGGTTTCTTTTCACTCAGGTATCAGTCTCAAATATTTCTAGCTAAACATTATTAGGTTTGTTGACTGAGAAAAGGAGAGTAAAATTTAGAAGCCTTGGAGAATGTCCCTCTCTGCACAAGCAGAAAGTGCTTCTCAGAACATGCCCAAGACCTCTCGCTTTTGTTTTCCCCCAAATTTCCCCAAAACACACAGTCTTGTTGTGTCTGCTTGTTCTTTATCCCTTGAGCTTCAGAAAGTCTTTGTACAAAGAACTTGCCATAAGGAGCTGCTTCCCCTGTGGCCTCTGAGAACTTCTTGGCCATGGGCCCCTGCAGCCTTGCTGGGGAAGGGGTCAAAGCCTTCAAATTTGAGTCCCTCCTGCTGCTTGCTCTGCTGCCAATGAGAGCTGCTGCTTCCCAGCAAGAGGTGAAGGCAACCATGGGCATGCTAAATATTATTTGTTCCCCTTATTTGTTTTTTTTTCCCCCAGCAAGCCTTCAGCTTGACCCTACGTGCTCGTGTCGTGCTGTTGCTGGCCCCATTTCCCTTTTCTGAAGGCAGCGTGTTTGTTTTTAGGCAGAATCATACAGACTGGAGTCCAGGAGCATCCCTCATCCCTCCCCATCACCTTGGGGAGGAGGGCAGAACAGCTGTGTTTTTGGGATGAGACAGAGCATGTTGTTTTTTTTTTACATACAACATTTACAGAAAGTGCAGAGGTGGGGGGCTCTCCTGGATGCAAAACCATGAAATCATATCATCATTAAGGTTGGAAAAGACTGCTAAGATTATCTAGTCCAACTCCAACCCGTCATCACCATGCCCACTAAACCACATCCTTCAGTGCTACAGCTACGTGTTTCTTGAACACCTCCAGAGATGGGAGAAGTGAAGGAGGTGGCCAGGTAACTCGACGCAGCCCTCTAAAGAGGTACTCATTGGACAGCAGCTGAAGGCTTGCCTAGATTTTGCTCTTTGCTTTGCACTACCCCAAGCATGATGCCCTATGCAGCAGGGACTTACTCTGTGCTGCGTCTTCTCCTGGCTGCTAGGTGCATCTCGGCGCTTTCCAGCATGGCCCCTGTGTGTGATGTATGATGCATGCACTAGGCTTCCTAGAATAGAATCGTTTGAGTTGGAAGGGACCATTGAATGTCACCTAGTTCAACTCTCTTGCAGTGAACAGGGACACTCACAGGTTGATCAGGTTGCTCAGAGCAACCTGACCTTGAGTGTCTCCAGGGACAGGGCATTCACGGCATCACTGGGTAACTGGTGCCAGTGCCTCACCACCCTGATTGCAAAAAACATCTTCCTTATATCCAATCTAATCTCCCATCTTTTGGTTTGAAACCATTTCCCCTTGTTCTGACACAGCAGACCCTGCAGAAGAGTCTGTCTCCTTCCTTCTTACAGACCACATTTAGATACTGAAAGGCCACTCTCATGTCCCCCAGAGCCTTCCCTTCTCCAGGCTGAACAGTCCCTGCTCTCTCAACCTGTCCTCACTGGGGGCTGGATGCACTCCAGCTGGTCTACATCTCTCCTGTACTGAGGACTGGGACGCAGTGCTCCAGGTGAGACCTCACCAGTGCAGAACGGAGGGGCAGAATCACATCCGTGACCTGCTGGCCATGTTTTCTTTCATGCAGTCTAGGATACAGTTGGCATTCTGGGCTGTGAGGGCACATTGCTGACTCATGCCCAGTTCACTGTTAACCAGTACCCCCAGGTCCTTTTCAGCAGGGCTGTGTTCCACCCTGACATCCCCCAGCCTGTACTGACAGTGGGGTTTGCTACGACTCACATGCAGACCTTGCAGTTGGATTTATTGAACCTCATGAGGTTCACCTGAGCCCACTGCTCAAGCCTGCCTGGGTGTCCCAGGATGACAACCCGTTCCTTGAGCATGTTGACTGCACCACACAGCTTGGTGTTATCCGTGAACTTGCTGAGCGTTCATTCTGTCCCACTGTCAATGTTCAATAGCATTTTGCTCTAAAATACTCTTTACTATTATTTATAAGTGCTCTGAGGTCTTCCTAAGGAAGGATCTGTTTCAGTTCAGGGGGCTATTAAATTCTAGTACATGTAATAAAGCAAATATTGCTAAGAAAATTAAGGGAGGAAGGAAAATGTTCTCTGATATGGCCATAACCATCTCAAATAACTGCAGCTCAGGTGTGAAGGCTTTGGTTAAAAACATAGAGTAGGAGGTTATTACAAACTGGAGTAAACAACATGTTGAAGGAAATTGAATTATGAATTAAATAAACTTGGATGGCTTGAAAAACTGCAGACAGCAATCGCAGCAAAATACCCAGTCTGCCAGTGTGCCAGCAAAATCTGAACAACAGGATAAACTTCAGCAGCGGAGCTGCAGCCAGAGAAGAGCAGCATGCTTTTCTGCAGGGGAAAGAGAGCCCTCCGTGACCCCATCAAGCCCCTTTAGTTGGAGTGGAAATATTAAAATAATGAGAGGCTGTTTTTCAGCAGAGTGGGGGAGGGGGGGTACTGGAAGGGCTGGAAGGAACATTTCTCTGAGTCACAACAGGGAGAGGAGTGAGCACAGGAGGCAGCTCGGGGAGAGCAGATGTGGGTTACTGTTTCCAGGAGTAGATGCTCTGTGTAGGCCCCATGAAACTGTGGGGCTGAGATGAGGTGAGGGATGAGCTGAATACCCTTCCCACCCCAGGTCCTGAGTCATGCTGCTGTTGCTCATCTCCATAACACCCACGGCATCAATCTTATTGGAGTCCATCAGCACTCAAGGAATGTGGGAGATGCTAGGGGTCTGGGAAGGAAATAGAAGTGGGTGGCCTTTCACCCAAGAGCTGCAGTAGCCTTTTAAAATGAGAAATAGAAGAGTGTACAGTCTGAGCTGGTGCTCACAGTCACGATGACTGAGTAGGATCAGAATCTCCATGTATCATACTTAGTTTTGTTTGCACTGGTTCAGCCACAGGCTGCCTTGCTTCAAATGGGAACACATGCTGAGGCAGGACCTGTATTCCCTACAGACATCCTTCTGGATGTGCACCCCAGGCAGTGCAGCAGGAATCTGCAGACCCCATTCTAATCTCTGCTGCACATCAAGGGTATTGCTGGCTGTAGGAACAAAGCCACTTCATGAGTCACAGAGCTAATGAAGCTTGGTGTCTTGATATTTGACTTCTACCATCATCTGGTAAAGCACCAGTTCTTTTCCTGCCCTTGGGATGTTTCTCATGTCTCCTGCTTGTGTGATTTATCTGATATTTAACACTGGTTGACTGCTCCTCCCTGTAGCTTTCCTCTCAGTGGGGATGCTGAGTCTTTCCTGTTCCCTGGTTGTTGTGAAATTCTTAAGTAGTTCGTATCTTTGAGATTTCTGACCACAGTTAAATCAGTTTGAACTGCGGAAATGGACCCAATATTATGGCAAGGGTGGGGAATGCTGTTTGATTGCAAAAGTCTTTTTACCTCAACAAACTGATCTGAAAGTGCTTCAAAAACCTCAAGAGAGTGAAATTCAAGCTGGAGTTTTATTGAATAACAGACAAAACACAACACAAGCAATGAACAGCAGAACAACAAATCAAGCCTAACAGAACTTTCCATCCTGACCTGTGAGAAGATGCTTAAATTATTGATGCATGGATGTCAGCTGGATCAGCCTGTCTCAGTGCCTTGCTGTGCCCAAAAAGCAATGGAGAAGTGAAGTCTATGCCCTGACTGCTTACAAACACAATGATTAGGAATTTATTGTGAAGAATATATGGTGAAGAATCTTTAGGAATTAACTGTGAAGAAAATAAATAGATAAATAAAAGACTTTGTTTTTTCCAATCTTTTTCAAATGCAATAGTGAGCTAATATTTTGGTTTCCAAACCTGCCTCCCTCCTCCACTCCTCCAAAAAAATAATACAAAAGACTAAAGCCAACTACTTTTTCAGTGTCCTTGTGCCCAGAACTAGCTGTTCCAGTCCAACCTCATCATCTGTCTCTTCCCATTCTGCAAATCAAAGATTTGATCTGACTCCCCATGGAAGGGTTTCTTCTTGTCAGTTTTGACTGATGAGAAGAAGATGGGGCTGAATGTTGACTGAGCTATTTGCAGGATGGCTGGGGAAAGCAGTGACACCAGTGGGCGCTAGCTGGTTGCCCCTCAAGACATGAGGCCTTGGTTGAGCGTGTACGGGTATAATTTGGAATCACCAAAACCACTGTGTTCCTCTCTGGTGCTTCTGTTCCTGGAATACATCCCCAGACAGGGCCCTGAGCAAGGTGAGTGTTTATCTGAGGACTCACCAGCACTGCTGCTCCAGGGTACAGCCACTTGGAGACTCTTCTCATTAAGCTTACCCCAATAATCACTTTTTTCCACTTTTCTTTCCTCACTGCTCTTCCTTTTGTCTCTAGAAGCACCATTGATTGAATGCTTGCCTTATCTCTATTTTATAAACCCTTTAGGAAGAAAGATGTTAGATAGCAATCTTTGTCATTGCTTCATTGCTCACTGCTGGTCCCAGCTTTTGCTGTTCTCTGCAGAAGTCGGTGGCTATGATTGCATCAGTGACTGCGCACAGATAGTCTTTCAAATCTAATTTGTCATTGACAAATGTCAGGCTCTGAGCACCGGGATGTGTTCTTGACAGAGAGATCGAAGTGGAGTTCAGGCTTTGGGGGACTAACATCATTCTAGTATTTTCTTTTAAGAGATGTCCTGTGTGAGCAACTCTGTTTATTTCTAATATTCCTCCCCAGTTGATTTGCTTTTACATTTTGGAACCTTCGAAGTTAGGTCTTGGAGAAAAGGCCACCAGCCATAGATACCTGTGCCACTCAGTGGGACACCAGGCTTGCCCAAATCATATCCCTCTCTCCTGCTGGTGGAGGGCTCCTTCAGCTCTCCTGGATAATGCTCACTCAGTCTCTTGCTACCAAGAGACTCTTGAGAGTCACAGTTTTTTGCAGACTTGCCTGAGGAAGATAGAAATGATGATGAAGGTCCCTACGTGCTGTGGGTTTGCAAATCTCGCAGCACCTCCTTTCCCTTTGGCTCTTGCTACCCCCAGGGTGCTTTAGAGAGCACTGCAATTCCTTGTACTGTATAACCTGCCCCTACCAAAGGCTTGTCTAAATGCAGGGTATTGCTGACTGCCTGAGCACTGATTTTTTCTGCTGATTATGGTGACCCCTGGGTCTCTGCCTCTTCTCATTGGTGCACCATCTGTGCTCTGTGCTGGTCTTATCTTCTTACCTCTGTTTGCATCTCCCTTGCAGGTCTGGATGGATGCAGGCACTCAAATCTTCTTTTCGTATGCAATTTGTCTGGGATGTCTGACAGCTCTGGGCAGCTATAACAAATACCATAACAACTGCTACAGGTAACTAGAGCACGGCTCTGCTGCCTTGAGCCTTCCCTTCCCTTGACATCAGTGCAAATAGGCTGGTGAACCGCTGGGGGCCTTCTGAAGTGTCATGCTTTCCATTTCTACTCAAGATGTAAGAAAACACTTTGCAGGTGTTTTCTTCTCAAATCCATCTCTCTTTGCTTTGTACCCAAGGGAAATGTCAGGAACTTTCTGTCCACGTCACGGATGACAAATTCCCTTTTCCAGACCATATGAGACCCATCAAAGCCAGATCCTCTTCACTAGCTTTGTGATCCCAGTCCACACCACAACCTCCCCTGTTTACATAGGTGGGGGAAGTAGAGCTATGAGATCAAATGGCTCTAGATTGGAGTCTTTTCACCTTATGATTTATCCTCTGTAAGTTCTTTTAGATCAAGTGTCTTGCACAGTTTTCAGTGCTCTGGGTGCCTACGTGCTATGTACAGTCTATATATAAACCTACAGGTGTGACTCCTGTCTCTTGCATTCTCTCCCCATGCTGGACTGCCCTCGGGCAGAGATCAGCCCAGCTGCCAAATTGCATCAGGCTGTCAAGTTGAAGAGTTCAGGTGAAAACACACTCAGTTTGCTGCAGATGTATGCAGCATCTGAGGCTGTATATCCAGAGGCAAAAGGTTAGTATGAGGGGAAGAGACCAGAAAAGCTACCTGCTTCCTTTCTCACCTTTCTCTGCTGACCGTGTTGCTCCCCACACCTTTTAAATTCAAATTTGTTGTCATTACTGTGGAAGGTCCAAGCAGACCACCGCTTGGACCTAGCTTGGCATCTTTCTCTTCACCTTAGAACTTCACACCTGCTGTAGGGATGACTCTCCAGCAGCTGGGCTGGGACTTCTTTTTCTTTTCACATTGTCCCTTCTGTCAGATGCAGTTCTGAGAGAAAAAGCTGTGGAAAGAGAAGACAAAATGGATTGGCTCTGGCCTGTTGAACATCCTTGGGCATTGTCCCTGTGTGTCTCCAATCTGAAAGTGTGACATGGAGGTGATGACAGGGACTGTTGAGCAGCAAGGTTGCGAAAAGCTTCTGTAGCTTCAGCTGGGAGAGGCAGAAGAAAAGGAGACAGGTCCATTCATGCACAAGCCCTTCATGCCTTTGGCTTTGCTAGGGAAATTGTGCTGAGTTTTGGTGTTAAGACTTTGACCAGCCTGTTTTCAGACATGGACCCAATTTTAACAAGTTGATACTATACTCTGCAGCTTTGGTTTGTGCAGAAACACAGGGCCAGGCTTTAATGACACAGAGGGACACAAGCTTGATGTCCCACACAGTTCTCTCAGGTCAGATGTAACCTTTGGAGACCTGGGAAAAGGAAAGAATGTGGGGAGGATGGACCACTGTTCGTATGATAACAGTCCACGATGGCACCAACTGTATGGGATATTTCTCACTCTCTGGGATTGCAAGGGATATCATGGAGGCTCCCTGGCTTCCTTCTAGCTGAAAATCTGGGGACTCATTTTTCTCTGGCCATTTCTTGCATATTACCCCCACCGTGACACCCCTTCCCACCTGCCAGGTGACTGGAGAGCATCTCCCAGCCCATGCCTTTCCAAGGAGGTTCTAACCTCATACATACATCTGGGGGAAGGAGGGAAGAAACACTGGGAAGGAAGAGGAGCTATTGGAAATAAATGTGAGTTTGTATAAAATAACTGAGAACATAAGTGGAGATTAAATGGCTTATAGCAGGTGGAGAAAGGACGTTCTGGCACGAGCATCCCATGAGGCTAGTCGAGCTTGGCAGAGCATGAACATTCTGGGTGATTCTTTGGGATGCACCCAGAAGGTTTCATAAAGTCTCTCCTGCCTTAATAAGGAAATGAAGAGGCAGAGCAAAGATTTTAGGTGTTGGGTAGTCCTTCATCACTCAGAGTGCTGTGATATGGGGAGGAATAATCTGAGCCACTTGTAGGGCATCGGGGCTCTGCGTGAACTAAGGTTTACCTCTAGAAATGGTTGCAGACTGTGAATAGATTCAGTTAATGTGCAGGGAGGAGCAGAATGCTAGAGACGTAAAGACTGGTAGAGAAAATCACACTGGATTTGCAGAGTAGCATTTAATAAAGTCAGAGTAGGCCATGAAATGCTGGAAGGGTGTGTTCAGTTTTGTTCAGAGTATTTTGGAAAGATTCTGGAAAAGGTTAGAGTTGTCTCCGGGGCTGCAGTCACAGGAGGCCTGGGGAGACTGAAGAATAAAAAAGAATTGGATAGGTAAGAAATGTTTAGTTTAACGAATAGATGGATGAGAATGAGATGAAACAGAGACAAAAGGGAATAGATCAGAGAAAATAAATTGGATGGCTCTGTTCATCTTTTTCTCCTAATGTGAGGCCAGGAGATACCTTGCAGTTCTGAGAGCTGAGAACATTGTAACTGGTCTGAGAAATCTATTAAGGAAAAATAACTGCCCCCCTCTCAAGCAGAAATAGTCTCTGCTACTCTCCCATAATTGAGGAACAGGAGAGAGGAAAAACATAAGGTGTTTAGATATGTAGCAAGTCTATCTCAAGGGTGAGGAGAGCAGGGGCTGCCATGGGGTATGGGTCACACTTGAACCCTCCATCTGATGCTGTGCTTCCTCCTCCCAGGGACTGTGTGGCCCTCTGCTTCCTCAACAGCGGCACCAGCTTTGTGGCTGGCTTTGCCATCTTCTCCATTCTGGGCTTCATGGCTGGGGAGCAGGGAGTGCCCATCGCTGAGGTGGCCGAGTCAGGTGAGTGAGGGCTGTGGTGGGATGATGGTGTCATGGGAGGTTTCTGTTTTTCCCCTGGGCCAGGAGGCATGCCCATGGGGTATCTGCCCCAGAGAAAACAGTGTTGCAGAAGCAGACTCCTGTCCTGGTGGGAAGCTCTGCTCTTTGCCTCCAAAACCCAGGGAGAAACAAATGCCCACTCATGAAATGTTATGATGCTATGGCCATGTCTTGAGGTCAATATAAGCTGCCTACTGGGGCAATGGTTAGGCAGGTAATGTCTCTCCAGGAGGGATGCAGTACCTGCATGGCATATACTCAGGCTTGTGCTGGGCTCAGAGGCTCATCTGGCCCCCAGTCCTCGTAGCGGTGATGCAGCCATAGCTTGCTGTGCCCCATTTTCCTCCTTCCTTGCTGAGCTCCTCCACTCTGCCTTAGTTTCCCACATGGTGCTTGGCCGGGTGACTGCCTCATGTGGGTCCACAGGGATGTGCCATGCTGTGCCATGCTGCTGCCTGCTCTGAAGCCCTTCTCCCCGCAGGACCTGGCCTGGCATTCATCGCCTACCCTCGGGCTGTGGTCATGCTGCCCTTCTCCCCACTCTGGGCGTGCTTCTTCTTCTTGATGGTTGTTTTACTGGGACTGGACAGCCAGGTAAAGGTGCTGAATGCTTTTCTGCTGGACTAAAGTCACTACCCCTTCAAGACAGGCTTGAACTTGGCAGATAGAGGTGTGGGGCTGCTGGTGAACTGCTCTGGTTGGGCTGACAGAGGTGGGATCTCTGCTCTTTGCAGTTTGTCTGTGTGGAGAGCCTCGTCACAGCTCTTGTGGACATGTACCCCACCATCTTCCGCAAGAAGAACCGCCGGGAGACCCTCATCCTGCTGGTCTCCATCCTCTCCTATCTGGTGGGGCTGGTGATGCTCACTGAGGTATTTTGGGCTCAAATCACCTGCATAGTGTCCGCTGGGTCTAAGTGCCTTCTGGCAGGGACCTGTCAGGTGGTGGGATATATACTGGAGATGGATGAGCTTCATCCTGCTGCTAAGTGCCTGAAGGAGGCTGCCCTGCCCTGCTCTGCCCTGTCCAACACTTTCCCTTCCAGTCCTGATTGCTTGTGCCAGTTACAGTTCTGACAGCTTTCCTGCCAGGACTGACAATTGGAGCTCTGGACAGCCAATATTTTGGTTATAAATTTATCTCTGCATGAGTTAAACATTTACTGCTGTAGCTGGTTGCATGGTTTGGAGTGAGCCTTTATCCTTTTCTTTGCTCCTGTATGGAGCTAGAAAAATTGTTGAAAACTTGGGCGGAAAATGGATGGAAAATTTACCGAGCCAGAGTGTGCCCCGTATCTATTACACTGATTTTCTATATATTTCCCTTGTGTATGGGAATTAAAACTTAGTGAAGTCTGTGTGTTGTGGTGTTGATGCTGCCAAATCTGCCTTCAAAGGGGATTTCCACCCTCATTTCCAGCTAAAAGAGTTGCTTTGTTTTTGTCTTCTCCTAAAATATCCCCACCATCTCTGATGGTCACTTCCTTTCTCCTGCCCTGCCCAGTACTGAAGGGTTGCTGAGGCTCCTGAGAGCAAGAAGTCTCCTAGGTCTGCCACACAGCTTCATCAGGCCTTGAGCACAAGGGAGATGGCCTTTGTTGTTGGCTAAAAGTGTGCCTGAGGGAGAGGGTGGTCTCCTAGTCGTGGGGAAGATGCTGAATTTGTGCTCTTCTCTGGCTGGAGCTCTTGGCTTGTGCCTGACTTCTTTTTCCTCTCTCCTTCCCCACCTCTCCTCACTGCCCACTTGACCCTCCCCAGGGTGGGATGTATGTCTTCCAGCTCTTTGATTACTATGCTGCCAGTGGCATGTGCCTGCTCTTTGTGGCCATCTTCGAGACACTCTGTGTTGCCTGGGTCTATGGTGAGTATGAACCAGGAGGGCTCAATTCTGCACCCTCAAGTTTTCACTTTCCCCACCCTCAATGCACCTGTCAATATTTCCTCTTGAAAATCACTGCATAGTGCAAGGCAGCCTTCTAAACCCTTGCTTTTTTGCCTGTGGATTCAACTGATGGGACCTTCCTCACAGCAGTGCCCTAGGGGATCTGCTTGGCAGACATCCTCAGCAGGTTCCTAAGTGCCCCTGAATTTGAGGCCCTCCTTCCGTGGGGATATGAAGCTGCCTGAGGGAACAGTTTCCCAGTCTGTGCATAGAGGAGTCTGAGATCCTCACAATGCTTTTGTGAGCCCTCTCTCAGCCCTGACATTCACGAGAGATGGATAAAATCTCGTTCAGGTCACAGCCTCAGTTCACGTACTAGCACAGGGCACAGGATATATTAGCTGAGGGGCTGTGGTGACCCACTGAGGTGTTCTGGGGTGAGCAGACATTAATCCAGGACTGAAGTTCCTAGCAGAGTTCTTGGCTATGCAGAAGTTACTGCCTCATTTTCTGGGGGGCTCCCAGATGGTGGGGAAGCAGGGCCCTCACTTGCCATCCTCCTCAAGACACACAGACCCTGCTGCCCTTGTTCCCTCAGCAATGAGGTATCATTCCCCTCTCCTGCAGGTGCTGAGCGTTTCTATGACAACATTGAAGATATGATCGGCTACCGGCCATGGCCCATCATCAAATACTGCTGGCTTTTCATCACTCCGGCAGTTTGCTTGGTGAGAGATGGGCAGAGCTGGGTGCCCCTGAGATACATACACACATATATATGGAGGGCTCTGCACATGTGTTGAGGCTATGTAGCCTGTCTTTTACCACACAACTCTGTGCAGGTGTGGAGTAACCAGAAAGACCTACTTTGACTAACAATGTTGATTTTCTTGCACTTTTTCTCTTGGCTTCTTCCACCCTGTCAGGCAACCTTCTTGTTTTCTCTGATCAAATACACCCCACTGACCTACAACAAGAAATATGTGTATCCATGGTGGGGGGATACGCTGGGCTGGCTGCTGGCCCTCTCCTCCATGGTGTGCATCCCTCTCTGGATCGTCTACAAGCTCTTCACCATCAAAGGTTCCCTCAGAGAGGTGAGGCTGAAGCTCTGAGATCAGAGCAAGGGCTCTACTGCTATCCAGCCTTTCAAGAGAGTTGTTTGTATGTTGCGGGTTGATTAGTAGGGAGTCTAGAATGAATCAATTGAATGAGTTCATTGCTATAACTGAACTGTTGGTTTTATTGAGTTCTGCCTGGCTAGAGGGCTGCCCCAAGCTGACTGTTGCCTCTTGGTGCCCTTTGTTTATTGCTTCTGTCTCTTTGCAAGCACCATTAGGAATAAACTCATTAAATGATGAGGAAAAAGATGATATCCGGTACTTCAGCTCAGCATGGGGGCTGCCCTTGATAGCAGCTTGAGGTCTTGTTCCAAGAAAACTCCAGATCCCACCTGTTCTCTAGCTTCTGCAAATGCTCAGGAAGGGGTGGTCTGAATGACTGAATGATACACATAACTGGAAGGGGAGGGCCCAGGTTACCTTTCATCCTTGAGACCATGTTCAGTGCCTACTTTTGCCTTCCAGAGGTTTCGCCAACTCACCAGTCCACTAGAGGATTTGCCTTCCAGGCCAGCCACGGGACAGCCTCTTCCTTCCACCAGATCTGGCCTCCTGATGCTGACAGAGCTGGAATCTCACTGCTAGGACCAGTGTGGCTCTCCCTCCCTCCTCCAAGATGGTTTCTATGCAGCTTTTACCACCTGTTGGACAACACAAGGATTCACTCACCTAGGAGAGAGGGATTTCTGGGTTGAGTTCCCTTCCCTGGAAGATCTGAAGGGCTGAGGGAGAAGCTGCTGTGGAGATGGTCTGTGTGGAGTTAGCAATGCACCTTAATCCTCTCCCTAAGAGGGCTCTGAAGGGGCAGATCGAACACCGGAGTTTCATAGCACCCCCAGCCTTCTGGTGGGCAGAGAAGAAGGACTGATCATGGAGTGGAGAGTGCCAGAGTTTCAAAGTTGTGGCTCTGGTGTGGACTTTGAGAGCTCTCCATTCATTCCATTAAATTCTTGTCTTTCCCCTCTAGTTACAGGCTGTCTCATTTTCTGTAACCATCATCCTTTGCTTACATTGTGTTTGGTGGGGTGTGTATCAGTGGAGCTGTGCTGGGTATCCGGGTCTGCATCTCTGCTGCTCTGGCACATTTGTACAGGAGGGTGGCAAGAGAAGAAGCTTGGTTTAAGTGGGAGGGAAAGTGGGGAACACTGACTGGGAGACCTCTGTATGCAGTAGGCTTGGGGTTCTTGGTGCAATGCCACCTTCTGCTAGAAGCCATCACCTGCTCCCAGCCGAAAGAGTCATCTGGCTGATGAATCACTGGGCTATTCCCAGGGCCTGGGAGAAGCGTGTGGGCTGGTGTTTCTTCATGCAAGTGAAGGATCGTGGGAAATTGTCCCTCATCTCTGCTGGTCTGTCATTTTTGTTCTGACTGGATTCCAGGTTCTCTAGAACCTGCTATTTTTGTTTCCCTGCATATGGAGGAAAGGCTGCATGGCTGAGGTGGGATCTATATGTTATATCAACTCAGCCACAAATAGAGCCTCTCATTTTCAGGCTGTTTGGGTGAAAAAAAAAAGCAACAAAACAATAATGATCAAAGAACTGTTTTTTTGAGTGTTGTAGTCTCAGCATCTGAAGAGGGCAGCCAGAGGACATGTAGCCCTGGGAATCTGGATAGCTCTCAGGTAACCCTGAGAAAGCCAGAGCATAGGAAGGGCTGAGTGAGTGAATGAAGCTTGGCTTTCTCAAGGACTGGTGGTGCTATATGGCCTGGTATGGTGCTGCTGGAACACCCAGCACGGAGAGAACAAGAATTCAAACAATCCACGCAATGAACCACCAGGTGGCCCCAGGACCTCACCTACTGCCGGCAGCAGAAAGGCGAGGTGCAAGGGTACCTCCTCGGGCAGGCTGGTGGCACCGGGTGCTCCTGTGGGACGAGGGGACAGGTCCCCAGCACCACTCCTTGGGGCAAGGGGATGTGAAGGAGGAGAGCTTCCTGCTGTCTGCTTACTTCTGGGGCTGTGGGGCACTTGGTAGGTGTGGTAGGGGTTTCTGCAGGAAAAGGCTAGAGAAGGAGGCTGAGAGAAGACCCTTTCCTCTGGTACAGTGCCAGCTTTTGCTGCATATAGTTGTCTATGGGAAGCGATGCTGATTAGTAAACAGTCTGGCTGTGCTCCAGGGGATTTCTTCCTTCCCCTTCTGAAAAGACGACGGTAGACCTCAGCTGACCATACCTGAGACGGGTCTCTGAAGTGGATCAGCAGACCGAGTTGTGAGGCTCTTTGACCCACTTGTATGGTGGGTGACAGGCAGTCCACCAGCTGTAGAGCCAGAGAGAGACTTTCCCTGGCTTGTGATGATGGGGGCACTTTGGCTCCTGCTACCCATTGGTGTTTTCCAAGCTGCAGCCAGCTCTCTCCCAAAGGGATCCTATTCCTTCCCAGCTGTGGCATGTGCTGTTTTAGCCTCCTGAGGACGTACGTGTTGATGCTCACCTGTGAGCTGAGGGTTGGAAAGAGCTCAGAAACCTAGGAAAATGCCCTTTGGGAAGAGATATCCAGTGTGAGGGTGGATGGAGCCATTCCACTTTCATGCAGTGCTGGCTGGTAGAAATTATTTCCAGAAATGAACAAATGGAGTTTAACACAGAGGATAATTTTCAGTTGGCTTTTTATATGAATCATACTAGAAGCTCCATGTCTTACTAATTTCAAACAAAATTATACTTTCATTTTCCAGTAATACCTATAAGAGATTTGGTCCACTGGTGAGGTACATTAAAACTAATAGAAAATTGTCCACAGCTACCTCCAGAAAATGGCTGAGGAAGAAAGTCTGCTCAGCTGCAGTTAGGCAAAATGGGAGCCTGCGGAAAGGCTTGTGACTTGCTTTGTTTCCAAATAGCTTGGTGTCCATTGAATTGGGCATGTGGTTTATTGATCTGGTTATGTATGAGCCAGGAAACCTCCCAAGCCTATGTTCCTAAATGACCTAATTGCTGTAAAGCTTTGGATGAGCTTTGCAGGTCAGATAAGAAAAAAAAAGAAAAAGAAAAAGAAACCAAAAACAAAAAAAAGCAGCAAAGGTTTGTTGGATATTTTTATTTGCAATAGGACTTCGGGATGAAGAATTGAAAGCTGTGATGCCTGGCTTGATAAATAAATTGAGTAGATTCTCATTATTCATTGAGCAGATTGATAGACTAAATCCGAAATGAGTATGCTTGAAACTTCCAGATACGACATTTCTCACAGCGTTCTTAAAGACTCCATGGTTAAATCACAGCAGCACCTACCACTTATTTTACAGCACCCCAAATGTAGGTGAAATTTGGAATCCAGTGATCTTTTTTGACTAGGAATACAGTGAATTGAGTTGTTTTGCATTCAGGATCAGCCCAGCATTCCTCCTCTCACAGCCTGTGGCGCATACCCCAACTCAGACCCTTCTCACATGGGAAAGGGTCTGATGGGACAAGAGACATACAATTCTTTGAAATTTCCCCTCACATTCAGAATCCAAAATCTGCAATTTAGTCTACAAAGTCAATTTGTAAGTTTCAGGAATATAGGGATGGGATTGAAGACCTGTTTTTTTTCATGTACATTCTTTTACTTTTTTTTTTTTTCTTCCAGTTTTACATAGAAATAAGAGAGTCCCAGAGATTTTGCCTGGGCTCATTGGTGCATCAAGTTGCTTTGGGCACCAACATGTGCTACTCTGTCCCAACAGCCACACAGTGTCCTTTGCATCTTTGTGACCCACGCACTGCAGATGTTTGCTGTCAACTCGTGCACCCCATGGCAATAGGATTTGCTGCCCTGTGCCCTCTGCCTGATGTTTTTCCATAGTCCTCCTTGGTCTCTGATCACCAGCAAGCACTGCTGTTAGACTCAAGGAGTCTGTTAGACCAAGGACATCGCCCTAGCATCTCTAATCCTCCCCACAGTCCACTGTTGTTGCCAACACTGAGCTCCTGCACAATCTCCCCTTGCCTTGTCCGCTCCTTTACCATGGGAGCTGTAGGATAGAGGGACGTCTTGCCCTAAATGTGCTTCCAAAGCAGGAGACTTCTGACAGCCTCCTCTTCTCTACAGCTCTTGGAAGAGGCTGTCAGTGATGGGCAGTGCTGAGAGGGGCACAGTGAGGCCCTGCGTTGCAGCAGCATTGCAGCTGCCGGAGCCCATTACAGTACTGCAGGGCCTCGTTAACACTCGTTACTTTGGTTATGTTCACTTGTGATTAGTTACGGTGGAATTGTTGTAGGAAGTCAGAGGCTTGCTTAAGCAGAAATTAACCATAAACATAAAACATAAATTATAAGAATGCCTAGGGGAAGCTCCTCTAAAAATACAGCGTTCAGCTGACAAGGCAAATTCCTGATCAAACAAGCAGCTGTTATTACAGCGTTACTTTGGTTTCATTAGCAAAGGTGTCAAAAAGTGGATGGGCATGGGCTGTGGTGGCTTCTTTGGCTGAAGCCCAGTGGGATGGGAGCCAGACTGCACCATGCTCTGGCCTTGAAGAGTGAGAGAAGAAAGGAGGTGAGGAGTGCTGCCAGCCAGCAGGTAACAGGAGACCTTTGCTGGGGTGCAGAGTGTGCCCAAAGTCAGGGACAGCCACTACTGGGAGTGCAGTATGGATCAAGAGTCCTAGTCTCTAGCGGTCCATGGGGTCTGTGCCACCAGGCTGGCAGAGGATGAGGATCAGGTTGTTGGGATCTGGGCTGTGACAATGGTGAGTCCTTAAGTGGATGCTGTCACAGCAGGATCAGGTTGCCCTGTGAAAACTACGGTGAATTATTACCCAGGGAGAAACTCTGAAAACTGAGTGTAACTTCTGGTATTTTCTGGTTTAAAGAGTAGAAATAACAGCCTTTTTTTTTCTTTTCCCTGATGGAGAGCGATTTTCACTCATTTCTAGATAAAGTTTTCATTTAGGTTGGCTTTCTTCTTCTTTTGCTTGAATGTCACACGTCTTTTCCCATCTACAGTTTTGCAAAAGGCTGTGATGTTCTTGTGAAATACTTCAGTGTGGATAAATGAGGTTTTTAGGTCAGCTCTGCTTACCTAGGCTTATCTCAATCCCCCTCCATATCTGGATAACCTGTTCTGCCCCTCTTCCCAGCTGCCCTGGGTGACACTGGAGCTCTGCAGCAGGACAGGCGGCAGCGCGGTCCCTCATCAGCAGGGATTGTGGTGCTCATGCTGTGGTCTCTCATGACCCAGAGGGCTGCTGTCAGCTCTCTGGTGACCAGAGGAAGCTTTAACCCTGGTGTATGGTGGACGCGTTCCAGTTTAAATCCTGCATGCGGCTCTGGTTTGACGGCATAGATACAAGAAAAGGTCAGTAGGAATTTGGCAGGCATGTTTATGGGCAAAGTAATAGACGAAACAGTAACAATCATTAAAAAAAAATTTATGGAGCTGAACTGTCTTGAGAGAAGTAGCAGAACTGGAATACCTGCTGCTGGCATAGCTTGCAATCAGCCCTGGAAAAGCACATTGGTGCTGAGATGGGTGCAGAGCAGGCAGGTGACTGGGGCCATCATGCTTTGGGATCAGAGGGCTCACTGTCGATGGCTGATCTTTGCAAATGTGGGGCCCTTGCCCTGTCCACCCACAGCTGCTTGCTATTCTTGCTTTCCTGTTGGGGCCACAGTTCAAGGTCTGGAGAGGCACACACGGAAAGGGAGTTGCAGAGAGAGTTCTCCCTCTCCGGCACACCTCCCTGTGCCACCCCACCACCCACCTGAGAGCAGGGTGACAATTTGATGGGGGGAGCTGGTGGAAGGGGAGGGACTGGAGGAGGAGAGAGGGGAGCCTTTGCCTTAACTCTTGCTGCATCTCCCTGGCGTGCAGTGGATTCCCCTTTTGGACACTGGTGAGACGGGACCGGCTTGCCTGGCAGATCCCACATGGGTGCAGGTGAGCTGGGCATCTGCTCGCCTGCAGGTTTGGCTGGGAGTGGGTCAATGAATCTGTGAGGGAAAACACTTCCCAGCAAAGGGAGAGAGGGCTGGAGGGGGGGGAGCAATTATCGGTTTGGATCAGCACAGGGAAGAGCTTGTTCCTAATGGTTCCTGTTGGATAGAGCAGGCAGAGTTGCACTGCCAAGAACTGGTGGATACCTGAAGGATGGGCAATTGGCACTGAAGGCTGCAGCAGAGCAAGAGAAGTCCTCATGCAGCAGAAAGGTTGAGAAAGACATAAGAGGGGGCCAGAGAGGGATGGGAATGAAGAGCAGCAATAGCTAGGTAGTGATGTGTAGAGGGAAAAGCTTCAAGGCAAGCAGGAGGCAGTGACTCCCACCATGCTACCCTGCAGATTGCTGACCCTGTGCTAGTGTGTGGGCTCAGGGGTGCGGCTCCAAGAGGTGCTCTCTGCTCCTTATCCTTCCTGCTCAGGGTGTCCTTGGATCTGTTCCCAGTTAGGGGTGAAGAACCAGCCTGGGGGAGGGCAGGGAGAAGGCAAGGTCTGTGCATATGCAGAAGCCCTGATCTGAGGGTGTGTTTGTGAACAAACCCAAGCAGATCACGTGGGGGTTTCATAACACCTGATCCACATCTCCTTAAATCAACAACAGTGCTTTTAAAGCAATCACTGTGGTGAATGGGGGCTTTCATCCAATGTCATTGGAAATGCTATTGCCCTAGTTTTCTTCACTGAGAACTGGAAATACGAGGGTCTGAACCTTGGACCTGGCCTTCACAGCTCTGCAGAAGTCCATCAGTGCTGGATGTGGGGCTGCAGATGTGGTCCCTGATGAGGGCTGTCCAGCAGGCCCTGTGCCTTACTGCTGCCTGCTGGTGCTCCGGGCAGGGCCCCAAGGCTTCAGTGCACATCCGCGTGCTCCCCGAGCTTGAAGCTCTGTGAAGGAGCAGCCCTGCAGCCACTGTGTCCCCTGCCTTGGACTCTGTCCTGTCCTTGTGGGTCTGCACGACAGGTCACTGTCCTGCCCCAGGAGAACCTCTCTGCTGCCTGTGCACCCTGGCTGGCTTCCAGGCATCCAGCTAGGCCCAGACTCCAACCAGGGGTTGGATACTCCAGCCAGGCCCAGGCTGCTGCGGGGCTCAGGTCTTCATGGTCTTCTGTGGCTTTTCCCTCTGCAGCAGGAACGGTGAGCTGCAGGCACCTAGGAGCCAGTGGGGGGAAGAAACAAGCCTGCACTGGTCTTAGCACGGGTTGTGTTTCTCTGCTAGCAGAGGACAACGAGGAACGGCTTGGTCCGCCTGAGCTGCAAAGGACTGCACTCTGCACACCTTGCAGCTTGCATCATAGATAAACGTGTCATTAGCATCTTTGCAGATGCTCCTACTCTCATTCTTGCTGGTGTCAGTAAGCAGCAAAAATGCTGAATACAGAAGCATTGCCCTTTTTTTGTGTTGGAGAAAATGCAAGCAGGGTCTGATCCTCATGGCAGGATGGCACGGATCCTCATGGCATGGATCCTCTGTGCCCCAAGAACCTTGCTGGACAGATGCCTTGAGATACCCTGTAGCCCACACCACTCGCAAGTTAATTAAGAAGTGTAAAGAAGCCAGCTAGCTTTCAACATCTTGAAAAGAAAGGCATTTTAATTTGAACTGGTGTCTGGGAACTGATCACTTTTCTCTTGCTATACCTTTCCCTTCCCTTCTTCTTGCAGCTAGAGTGAGCCATGCTCCAGAAGAGTTCAGGTTTGGGAGCAGCAATCTCTATTCATGTTGCTGGGAAGAGCTACTGCTCACATTTCCCTGTACATCTTGCGTCTTTGCCCTGCTCCAGCAGCAGCACTGCTCCAGCCTGGATTGCTCTTTCAACTGTACCCTGGCACTGTACCCTTGTTCTCTGTCCTTGCTCCCTCCTCTCACCATTGGCATGCGGTACAGGATTCCAGCTGCCAGCTCATATTGTGCAGCCAGCAAATTTCCTGCATCGTCCTGCTCCTCCTTGCATAACACAGCACAGCCTGCCTTTCTGATTCCTCCCTCCCTACCTCAAATTGCAGTTCACGTGTTTGGCTGCTACTTCTTCCACAATAAAGCCAGGACACATAAATGCATTGCAGCTGTCTTCAGCCATCACTTGTGACTCTGCCTCCTGCAGCACCTACTAGTGACAACACCTACTAGTGTCCAAAGGTGCTTTACATTGCGCTTCCTCTGGTGAACGTTATCTTCTGCTTTTTGATATGCTATCAATTGCTGATTCACTGTTTGCTCCTGAGACTGCTCTCTTCTCGTTTGCCTTGAGATAAAACAACAGAAGAGGGTCAAACAGGGGAGGTCAGCTGCCCAGAGGCAGGGCTCTTGAGTGGTGACACTGGGCTTGTGGGAAGGCAAGCTTCTCCCTCCTACGCCAGAACTTCTGGTGGCTTCCTTCTCTTGTTCCTCATTTCATATGAGCAGTCCTCAGTCAGTCCTTTTTGCCTTAGGGGGGGCTGAGGTACCACCAGGATTTGCTTTCAAAGGATGCTTTCATTCTCCTCTTTCTGATTCCTGCCTCTCTCTTTAATGACATCTTGCTACCAAACACAACCAATAAGTATTGCTTTTTTGCATAGTGCTTTTGGCATGTGGGACTGAACTAGCTCACAGCACTTCAGGTGTGTCCTTGGCCTTGCTTGCCTTGAGTGGCCGTACATGAAGGATCCTATGGCTGCAGGCCAGCAAAACCCCAAAACTGTGAACACGGAGAGACGTGGTTACCTCAGCCAGCTTCTGAGGAAGGGACTTGTTTGAGGCTGCCTGCATGCTGTCTGCTCTCTTTTCGGTGACAGGCAGAATCCAGAAGGAGGGTGATTTTTGAAGCATTTACACCTTGTGGAGAAAAAACTTGACTGGTGACACACACCATGCCCTGTTTCAAACCTGTCCTCTTCCCTCTGTGGGAGAGGACAGGTCATGTCTGAAAGGCCTGGCCTGGAAAATCATAGCATTGTTTGAATTGGAAGGGACTTTTAGAGGTCATCTGGTCCAACCTCTGTGCAATGAACAGTCACCCACAGGTAGATCAGGTTGCTCAGAGCCCCATCCAGCCTGACCTTGATTGTCTTCAGGAATGGGGCATCCACCACCTCTCTAGGCAACTTGCTCCAGGCACCTTACTGATGGACTGGAGGTTGAAAATACAGTAGGGCATCTCTGAAAGTGGCTGGTGAGGTTGGAAGGAGGTGAGGCCAGAGGATGGAGGTGGTGGATGAGGGGCAGAACTGTGGGCTATGCCAGGGGCATCTCAATCATGGGAAGGACCTCATGGCAAAGGAACAAAAGAGACTGAGAATGAAAGAGCCAGTTTTCTTCAAACTTTGGTGATGGAAGAGCAGAAGAATTGCAGGCAGGCAGTGAGAAGCAAAGTATTTTTTCCAAACTTGTGTATTAAGGACAGAAGTATCTAAAGGGAGAAGAAAATGCATGTCAGGGAAGATGTAACACAGTGGGTGTCTGGGCTGCTGTGGGAAGACGCATATTATTCCTAGCTGGAAACAAGAAGCTATTTGAGTCCCCATCTGGCCTGGGAACATATAGGGCAGGAGCACAGTGGGAGTAGATGTTCCAGAAAAGAAGCAGGAGTTGTGTGAATAGGCTTCCTCATAGAAACAGCAGGCAACGCAGAGGAGGGAAATCTGATGTGTAATGCTGTGTATCACTTTGCTTGGGAAGGGAGAAATGGGAGCTTGAGGAACAAAGGGCCCTGGTTTGGGCACTGGTTTAATCTACCATCCAAACGTAGTTGAAAAGGTTTATTTCCATAACTTGGGTGCTTCTCCCTTTTTTGCAGTAGGAAAATAAAGCCACAAGTGCAGCATCTCCCCTGCTGATCTATGCTTTCCCAGGGCAGCATTCCAGATTCTACTCTTCATGTTGGCCTGTTCTGGGGCCAGGGGATGGGGTCAGAGTGGGTCAGAGCCCATGTCCTGCTCCAGACATCCCTGATAGCAGCACTGGGGCTCTGGGCTAGCACTCAGCACTGCCTCCTGGGCTGGGCAGAGGAGGTGGCTGCCCATCAGTGAGCTTCCCTGCCCCTCTGAGAGACAGGGCTAATGCACAGCCAGGGAAAACACAAATATTAGTAGAAATAGACTGCCTCTTGGATCTCCTTGCATTAAAAGAACAAAAGCAAAGAATTAGCCAAGTCCTCTCCTGTCAGCTTCTCATGACATCCTCAATAAGTCCAGACTTAAGCATCATTGTACTTGATAATGTGCCCTGGACTGCAGCAAATTGGGACATGCCAAGGACTGTGACAGATCAAACATGTTTCATTAAGTACGTGTTATTTTTTCTCTCTCATTTGACAGTGAGAGGAGCTCTGCTACTCTCAGAGCTGAGGAGGCTGTGCTGCAGCATCTGAATGAACTGATGAGCCAGCTGGCAGCCCTGCAGCAGGCAGGCAGCAGGGAGAGGGTCCTTCAGAAGCCAGGAAAAGGCTGGCGGCAGGGCCTGGCCCTTCCCCTTCACATCCATCCCAGCAGGGAAGCAAAGTGGAAGGGGCAAAGCTGGGGCTGAAAAGCTTTCAGGTTTAACGGGGAACCAGAATCTTTGTGCAGTGTTTTTCAGCAGGCAGACGTGTAGCCATGAAAATGGCCTCCAATGGCCCCTAACTGCCCTTCTCCATGCTATATGCCCCACTGCCCTTGCTGCAGCTCATCTTACTAAAGGCAGTGTTAGAGCTTTGTATGTGATTCAGTCTTCTGCTTTCAAAGTCCGTGGAAAGGCCAGCCCCATGCTGGGGTGCATCGTACACAGCATTGCCAGCCAGTTGAGGGAAGTGATTGTCCCACACCACATTGCACCGGTGGAGCCTCACCTTGAGTACTGTGTGCAGTTTGAAGTGCCACAGTACAAAAAGGGCATAAAACTATGAGAGCGTCCAAAGGTGGGCTAAAAAGATGGAGGAGGTTCTGGAGGGCAAAGTGTGAAAGGAGCAGCTGAGGGCCCTGGGTTTTCCCAGCGCAGAGCAGAGGAGCTGAGGGGAGGCCTGATGGCGGCTGCAGCTCCTCACAGGGAGCGGAGGGCAGCGCTGAG
>JAOWBP010050440.1:0-19573 GCA_028571105.1 Tragopan temminckii
AAGGGTATCTCATGGCACCACACTCCATCTGCTAATTTTGCAGAACGAAACAACCCCCGCATCTGCACTGTTTTTAATTAGCCTCTTTCATTTTCAACCACCAGCTCCCACGTTCAAAAGGAAGGCTAGATGAGAACAGAGCACCAGTGAACATGTTCAGCCTGAGGCTGAGCTTGGGACATTAAAGGCAACAAGGGGCCTATATGAGCACATTAAAACTCAGGGAAGAGCACAGCTCTTTTAAAGAGGGAGAAAAACTAACTCCCTGTGGCCAGGAGAAGGAAGGCAGAAATAATACGTTGCTTCAAGTGGTTTCCAGTGGGCTCTGTTAGGGAGATAATGAGATGCATTTTCTGCCCTTAAATGTTTCTTACAGTTGAAAAGTCTAGCAGGAACCCTAGGGAGCCTTGATGCCTCCACTGTACTCAGTGTGAGATAGAACACCGTTTCTAGGGTTGACATGACCTGTTGCTATCACAGAAAGATTAAGAGGCCAAGTAAAAATTATTTTCTTACATAGGCTGGGGAGCACAGCACCACTTCTGACTGCAGGTAGGAAGTTAATTCCTTGGAATATAGGAGGGGCAGCAGGTCCATCACTGTCATTTCTTACCCACACCTTCAACCCTTCCCCACACTTGAAGAACTGAAATAATGCTGTCAGAAGAATAAAATGAAAGTACTGAAGGGAAATAGATGAACCCAGGAGGGGAAATTGATCTAATTTCAGAACCACTGCACCTTGTAGCCCCCTTATCTTTTTGAAGCCTTTTTGATTTGTAGACAGTGATTGCAACTTGGTCTCTCAACCACCCCCACCACTTTTACCTGGCATATGATGAATCTGACCACATTTGCCCTTGAGTCAAATCCTCAAGTCATCTCTGCCCCCATGAGAGCCTTGCATCGCTCTCCATCCTACATTCACCTCTCAGCTGGAGCAGTGCTCTGAGCATCTCTTTGCGATGCAGCCCCACTGCAGTGTCCCCAGTGTTCTTTGCTGCATCCTCAGTCATGCAAGGAAACCCAGGATCACCGTTTGCATGTGCTGCTGCTGAAATCCAAGTGAAACAGCTGTCAATGTATGGTTCTTCCAGCTTGTTTGGACTGCCTCTCCTCATCCCAATGCAACCCTCAGACTGCAGACAGCACTGCCCCTCCTGGAGCTGGTATCTCTTTGGGGAGTGAAAGATCCCCAAAACAAGTCTCATCTTTTCTTCCAGATGCTATTTTGGTGAAAAGGTGGCCCTCTACTTCGCCTGGCTTGGCTGGTACACCTACTTGCTGGGATTTGCTGCGGTGGTTGGACTGGTGGTCTTTGTGGCTGGGATTACCGTTTTCAATTCCAGCCAGGTGAGGTAAGGAAGTGGAGAATGCCAAATGCACACCCTGTTCATGAGACTTTGCTACGCATGCTACTTGCTGTTGCTTCTCTCCACTCCTTTCTCTCTAGCAAGGAGATCTGTGAAGCCAGTGACACCATCATGTGCCCACTCTGTGACCAGAAGTGCCCATTCTGGCTGCTCGCTGACACCTGCATGTATGCCAAGGTAGGTATCCCTCTTCCCAAGACAGGCTGAAGATGAAGGATGGGGAAACACTCCCAGCTTGTGCTGTGCCCACACCACCAGAAAGAAGAGTCACCCTTGCACATTGGCTAGAACATGCTAGAGACCTCCACTAGCCTCCATAAAAAGGAAGAGGTATAGTCAGATCACGGTCTCCATCACCACCAAGGAGAAGGCATTTACCACCGTCTAACAAGCTCAATTTTCATTCCCCTTCCTGTGTTTTGCCCCCCTGCACCATCTTTACTTGTTTCTGAGGAGATCAGGGTGACACGAGGATGACCAAATGCTGCAGCCTCTACAGCCTGCTGTCTCCATCACGTTCTTCCCTGATCTTCTCCAGATCACTCACATGATTGACAACGAAGGGACAGTTGTGTTTGCCATGTTCATGGCAATCTGGGGTAGGTGTCAATGTCTCACTGCCAAATACACAGAGCCTGCCACTATGGCTTATGGGAAGAGCAGCTGGTAGGAAATGGGACCAACACAGCTTCATCATTCAGGGGCTTTTTAGTCCTTAGCTCCTCTACTTTCAGGGCCAGCGGCTCCCCCTCCAGACAGCACAAGGGATAAAAATCACACCAGCAATTTTCTTCTGCTTTTTAAACACTCCTTTCTTGAGAGCTTTTATCCTTCACCCACTACAACCTTCCCCAGAGCACGCAACAGCCTCTCCTCTGCCTCCTCTGAGCTGGGTGTCTCATCAATGAGGTCTCAGATCTGAGTCTGAGCTGGCAGACATAAACTTGCCTATCACTATGGGTTGATATACACAGGAACAAGCTTAGGAAGGCCAATCCAGATTAAAAGAAGAGGCGGCTGTAAATGGATTTGCAAAAGTGTAGCATGCTGGGGTGCAGGTGCATTCTGGTTGCAGAGACACAGAGGTGGCTGCTTGTCTTTCATGGGCAAAGACCAGCCTGATTTGGCATTCAGTTAGATGGTTACATGACAGTCCAGCCTGCTCTAAGGGATGGAGGGATTAATTCTTATAATCTAGAGCCATCTCCTTTCCCTCTGCAGCTACTGTGTTCCTGGAGTTGTGGAAGAGGCAGAGAGCCCAAGTGGTCACCGACTGGGAGCTGTATGGGTGGGATGAGGATGAGGTGAGAATGGCATCTTTCCTGCTTAGATCTTTCCTCTTCAGGGCAGTTTATAGCTGGGCTTACAGAAATGACTTAGTAGAGGGACCCGTCTATGGATATGGACATCTAATGGAAGCTCTAAAACAAGGGGCAAAGCCAATATCTGGAGCCTTTGCCCCAGGGGAGACAGAACCCTCCAGAGATTTGATCAAATTCTAGGCACCTCTCTGCATTGCTAGTCACCTGTTCACCTGCATGAGGCCCTAAACTCAATCAGGACTGGTCATGCTGTTGGATATTCAGCCTTGTTCCTCTGGCTCTGATCATTCCATACTGCCATTTACATAGCCACCCTTGGGCTTTCCAGTACCTGGGCACGGCTCTATTGAAACCTTCTTTTCCTGCATGTATTTATATATATAGAGAGAGAGAGAAACAGAAAGAAACAGAGAGAGACTTTTTTATTCTTTTTCAGGAGGAACTGGCTATGGAGCTGATCAACAATTTGCAGCATGAACCTCGGCAGTATCGGCACTCTTACTTGCGCAGCACCATTGTGCTCCTCTTGGTTCTGCTCATGGTAAGTGCTAGGAGGAACTTAGGGTGGGAAGAGGCAAACCCTTGACATTGTCCTTTCTCCTTATGGGACAACAAGTAGACAAGTAGAGGTGGATATGTCTGCTTTATGAACATCTAATCCATTGCTGAAAAGCACTGGCTTGCGCTTGAGGCCACATCCAGATGAACTCTGGTGAAGAGAGACAGTTTCTGAAGCACTCATTCAGGATGGAGCACATGCCCTCCCCTCCTTGCTTCTCACCTCTCCACTGCCCTCCTCCACAGATTGTTGTACTCATTGGCATCGCCCACGCACTTGTCATTTATCGAGTGGTCGCCACGGCTCTCTTCACCCAGAGTGACTCCGAGTTCTTCCGTGAGCAGGCTAACCTGGTGGCAGTGATAACAGGGGCTGTGCTGCACTACATCACCATTGTCGTCATGACCAAGGTGCAGACTGCAGCATGGGGTGGGCAGTGGGTCTTGTCCTTTTCCATCATCAATTCTCCCTTCTTGTTTTTACACCTCTTTCCTGCAGATCAACAGACGCGTAGCCCTCTTTCTCTGTGACCTGGGTAAGGGAAACTGGGGGCTGCCCCCACTTACACCCCACAGCACCAAGCTGCCCAGTAGTACCTCCACCAAAGAAAAGGACTGTAGGGCACTTCCTCCTTGGTCCCCAAATGCAGCTAGTCTTTCCTTCCTCCACAACCACAAAGAATCTACCAGGCAGTTCTTGCCATGGGATCCATGGGGAGTGGGATAAGGTTCCACCTCTGTATGATCAACACCCTGCTCCTGTCTCCAGAGAACCCACGGACCTTCTCCCAGCGTGAGAACAACTTTACCATAAAGATCTTCATCTTCCAGTTTTTGACAAACTTTTCTTCACTCATCTACATTGCTTTCTTTCTGGGGAGGTGAGTGGTGGTAGGGATCTGGGGAGGTGAGTGGTGGTAGGGATCCAAGGGGACCCCAGCCCATCTACTTTCATCCCAGAGCACCTGGCAGAAGTGAGAGGGGAGTAAACCATCTGGGACCTCAGCAGGGCCATGGCTTTTCCCCAAGGAATAGTGGATGGGAGAAGACCTTTGCCGAGGCTAATGCCTGGAGAATGGTGCTCTCCATCCCACAGCTGGCTGTTCATCCAGAGAGGAGTCACAGGTGAAGCTCAACAGATATCACTCTTCTTGCTTCCCTACTCAGGATCAATGGCCACCCAGGAAACTACGTGCGCATTGCTGGCAAGTGGAGGCTGGAGGAGGTGAGAGACTTGCCACAAAATCCTCTCACCCCATACCACAACTCCTACCTTGCCTTTCCCCATTGACCAGCAAGGTACAACTAAATCCCAGCTTGGCCAAACAGTTCCTCAGAACCTTCTCCTCTCATCCCTTTGCAGTGCCACCCCAGCGGCTGCATCACTGACCTCTTCATCCAGATGGCCATCATCATGATGCTTAAGCAAACCATCAGCAATGTGATGGAGTACTTTGTCCCGTAAGCCTTCTTTTACCCTCTGGAGTGCTTGCTGGTGTTCTTGAATATTCAGGACAGCTTCCCAGTTCTTACTGAGAGTAACCTTGGCCTTCAGGCCAAGATTTCCTCCCTTTCCCCATCTCAGGTCTCCAGGGCTGCCCCTGCCACCCTTGCCATCACTCTGCAGACAGCAGTACAAATTTCTCCCTCCCATTGCAGCTGGCTAGCCCACAAAATACGCAAGAGGCAGAAGCACCCCAAGAAGAAACACCTGGTGTTCGGAGAGGAGGAGGAGGAGGCTGAGGACCCCTGCAAAAAGCATTGGCTCAGCAACTATCAACTCAACGAGGTCAACATCTTCAGCTTGTTTGATGAATTCTTGGAGATAGGTATGTAGGGGAGGAGAAGATGAGCAAGGCAGGATGCTGTGTGCAGTGCCATGTGTCCTCCTTGTATGGGTATAGCATGATGCAAGGGAGAGTGCTGAGATTCAGCTCTATGTCCAGTTTCACTAAGGAGATCATTCCCAAAGCAAGAGAGAGCAGGCAACCATGTTGGCTTTGGAACCTTGCCTAGGACCTTCCTCTCCCCTCCTAAGAGTGTCAAGAAGGTGGCTGTAGCCCCAGGGTGGTCCTTCTGCTTGGCTAGCTCAACCACTATGCCCCAACGATCCCCCTCTCTGATAACCCTAGAAGAAGTGGGTGTCTCCTATGGGGGTATGAGGTCCCCAAGACAGGTTTATCTCCCCTTTCAATCCTGAAAATTCCCTCTGTCAAAAGCCACAAAGCAGGACAAACCCAGACAGCAGCTGAGTCCCTGGGAGATGTCCCCTCCATGGTGGCTCCACACCAGCACCTAGCACTTCTCCCCTCTGCAGTGATCCAGTACAGCTTCACCACCATTTTTGTTGCTGCCTTTCCCCTGGCCCCATTGCTGGCGTTCTTCAACAACCTCTTTGAGATTCGCCTGGATGCCATCAAGATGATGCAGCTGCGCCGGCGCATGGTGCCCAGGAAGGCCAATGACATTGGTGAGATGGGGCCATGAGAACTGCTGCTTGTGCAAACAGTGCTGTTGTTAAGACCCTTACAATCTGAAGGGGTCTTGAGCACTCCTTTGCTGAGATGTGCTCTTACTGTGGAGATAGCAAAGCACAGGGTGAGCTGTGGATTGGGGAAGGAGAAGCAATTTCAGACTTTTCAGAAAATGAGGGACACTTTGGAGCTCTCTTCCTTGACCCAGTCTTCTGTCTGTGCCACCCTGTTCCTGAGCTGGAGCTGCATTTGTAACCCTTGAGCAAGCTGTCAAGGAAGGATCACCAACTTTCTCCTCTCCTGCAGGAATTTGGCTGCAGGTCCTGGAAGCCATCGGCATCCTGGCTGTCATTGGGAATGGATTGGTGATTGCCATCACGTCTGACTTCATCCCTGTGCAGGTCTACAAGTACACATACAGCCCCTGCGTGAAAGAAAACAACACTGCTGTTGAGTGAGTGTGGCTGGTCAGCTGCTCCAACCCTCCCACAAACTCCCTCAGTGTGACCACAAAGTAGGAGCTTCACCTCACCACTGGGCTGATGTGCACTGATGTGCTTTTTTCCCCTTGCAGCTGCTTGACTGGCTATATTAACCACAGCCTCTCTGTCTTCCATATCAAGCACTTTGAGTCAGACACAAATCTGACTGTAAAGAATGGGACTACAGTGTGCAGGTAACAGCAATCTGTGCTTGGTAGCATCCCTGCCAGCCCCTCACCATGGCATGCAGCCCTGTATGTAAAGACACCAGAGCTCTTCTGAGACCCCAGTGGAGGGAGCAATGCCTGGTTAAGAGAGGGACTGGCACTGAGAGGGCTCTGCTACAGGTACCGGGATTACAGGAATGATGAGGACTACAGCTACACTGTCCAGTTCTGGCATGTCTTTGCAGCCCGGCTTGCCTTCCTCATCCTCTTTGAGGTGAGTACTAAGGCAGCTAGCCAGGGAGGAGGCTGGGGCCACTGGGGCGGTGGTATGTTAAGTGGCCCTGAGAACTCCTCACTGCCATGGTGACTCCGTTTGTGTCCTGCAGCATGTGGCTCTGTGCGTCAAACTGATTGCAGCCTGGTATGTCCCTGATGTGCCCCTGTCAGTGAAGAATCATCTTCTGAATGAAAAGCACAACCACCTTCGGAAAGAACTGAGGTGGGTAATGCCCCAGAAGGTGCTAAGGACCATGAGGACTGAGTGCAGGATTAGTCCACACCAGAGCCCCGCAGTGGGGCCAATACCCACCACCACCCCAGGACATGCCTCTTTGGTGACACTGGGCTCTGAGCAGATCCTCCATTTCTCTTTGAGATGTAGCTTCTACCCCAGTTTTGAGTCCAGCCACTGCTACCTGGGGCTTCTAGCACTACGTGTTCATTTTAAGACGGACTGCGTTACATGTAGATGAGGGCCCACCTCCCTCCAGGCCTGTAGCATCACTAACCAGCCCAGGTGCCTGGCTTTTAGGTGTCTCAAGGCCAATGAATTATATGTGGCAAAAAGTCCTATTCCCACTCTGAATATTGTTCCCACACCTCCATTTCTTCCCAGTCCAAATAGTCCAAGCCCTTATGCCCCTTTCCTTTCTCCCCCAGCATGATGGAGTACTCCACTGAAGTGTAGCCTCCTCTCATGGAAGAAAATGAAACATGGACTTGAGCCCCTCTCCCCAGCCTGCAAGCACAGCCAGAGAGGCATTCATGTGCTCTGGCTGTCACCAACCATGGACTTGAACTGGGGAACAATGAGGTGACAGCAGCTTCTCAAGAGCAGGATGCTTATAACTGGTACAGCCACAAAGAGAAAGAAAGTGGCAGCAGAGGTGGGAATAGCATCTTCCCAGCATGCTCAGCAGCTGAGGAAGGGCTATGACACAATGGAGCCAGGCTCCTCTGCAGTCCTCAGCACCATGCAGAGAGCTCAGCATGTTTGGCAGCATCCAGCCATCACTGGGCGAGCATGACACTGGCCTGCAGGAGGTGACCTGGATTCCATGTCAGTCATTGCCTTCATGTGCCGTGTAGCATCATGGGAAGAAGTGGCTACTTCATTCCAGGTTCCCCCTCCAGCTCTTCCTTGCACTTTGGCCCTCTCTTCCTCTGCTTTCAGTGACCTCCCTGCTCTCACACTGTCAAGAAGGTTCAGTCCTTCCTCTTTCACGACAGCCAGCACAATCTGCCTCGCAGCACGACTACCGCATAGCTGTGGTTCCAAACCATCCTTTTCCCAATCTTCAGTAAATTACACTTGTTATTCTGATTGTCTTTTGCACAGGGCCCTACCATGCCCCCGCATCTGCTTTAACTCAAATATGTACCCAATTCAACTACGAGAAAAATGGTCAATAAACACAGTGACTGTACAAACTCAAGCAGATGGACCCTCAGCCACCAAGAGTCACTGTATTCACACTGCTATCTTTCCTGCCTCCCCTTTCCTATTCACAGCACCTAAAGATCATTCACTCCCACTTCTTTTTTCTTCACGTGGATAATGAAAAAAAGGCTGGAGCTTAAGCATTTGTGCCTAGCACACTGAGGTGACGTGAGAGGTGCTGGCTAGTGGCAGAATTAAAGGAAATTGACACAGTGGCAAGAACAAGAGCAAGAACATGCTGGGCTGACAGAAGTACATTGAGCTACAGAGAAAATCCTGAGTCACAAGGCTAGAAAGTGTTATCTCTTGCTGCAAAGCACAATCCATTAGCCCTGCCAGCTTGGTATTTCATTACTTCTTCCCTTACAGCCCTACAACAGTGAAAACAAGTTTGCCTATGGCAAAGCAGGGGTTACATGCCCCAGCTGGTCTGGTGTCAGAGCAGTCACTGGAACTTTTCTAACATTCGTGTGTTCCTGGCTTCATAGATTTGCTCACTGCCAGGTCTACCTGTAGCTTTACCAAAATGAGACAGAGTTATTTGCATGAAAGGAACAAAGTCTTTGTTCACTTTACATGGAAATGACAATGTGCCCTCAAACGTGTGACTCTGTACTTAACACTGAGTGCATAAACAGCCCTTTGGTACCCCACAGCATTTCCAAATCACATTATTTTGGACCTGTGCGTGGTAGCCTTGCTGAGCTGGGTCTGCAAACACTTGAGAAAAACAACTTTTCCCTAACTTTTGTTAATGTGAAAGACAGGAGCACCAATTAGGTCACTGCAGCTCAGTTTCCAGCTTTGTTATCATCCTTGTAAACCCTGGGGCAAATACAGTGGAGAGTTTCAAAGCTGACCTAAGAGTCTTTTTCTTTATGAGAACTGAAATCCTTTAACCAGTTCAGAAGTTTAACCTCGAGCTGTACACTTTTATCCCCTCCTCTGTCAAATAGCCACAGGTGGCCACTTGTGTTAAATTGTGGGGATATACTGAATAGAATGTGGGAGCTAGGCAGGTGCCACTGTGCAAGTGTGTGAGCACGTGTAATAGACACAAAACCACAATACAAACTCGGAATGACGTAGACAAGCGAAGATGAGCAGCACAGCTCAGGATCAACTATTTCATTAGGGCTGATCTGTCATGTTCTGTAATTAAAAGTCAGGTTAGCCTGAACCCCAGCTGCGTACAGAGCGACATTCCTGACAGAAATGTACATGGTGATGCTTCTTCCTATAATAAAACCTGTTCTTAGCACTGCATGTCACAAGAGGCCACACTGCTTGTGGCTCACTTGAAGTCAGAGCAGCCCCACACCTGCAGAGTCCTTGCCCCTGATTTAACAGCAAAAAGCTACCACCTGCTGTGTTTCCTGGGAAAAGGAGAAGAGTGACAGTGATTAAGCATCTGTTCCTAGGTGGCACCTCACCCTGTAGCAATGCTCTCCTTTCTGGCACTTGGAAATGAACCTGGTTTCACTGATAGGCTTGGAACACAGCCGCCTGGCAGCTCTAAGTAGCTCAAACTTAATTAGCTTCAAGCTGTTAAATGCATCAAGAACCGGCTATTAGCGAGCTCATGTTGATACAGCCATTTCCACCCTCCTACCCAAGCAGTGCACGCTCACCTCAGCAGCAGGATGCAGGACAGGGTCGCAGGCTCCAGCGTAGCACAAAGTGACAGTCTCAGATTGAGAGGATTTCGATGGGGGCTCTGGATGCAAAGCCAGCTCCTTCCCATGGTCCCCAAGGTCCACTGCAGACAGGGCCAGGGGCTGTGCCCCACTGCCAAGGCCAGCAGCAGACAGCAGGTGACACTCTGGGGGTGATATGCCTCTGAGCCCACGTCCAGGACTGCAGAGCAAGGCACCAACATGAACTCAGAAGAAAACTGCACTCCCAAAGCCACGAAGCATTAAGCAGGGAAGCAGAACGAGCTGCACATTGCCTTCAGCCCTCCGGCTTGTTTTGTCCTTTTACCACTGTGATCAAGATCACCTCCACTCCTTCCCACTTTTCACTTGCCCACAGGAATAGCTCTGATGGACAAGAAAGGTTTAGTCAGCCCCTAGTTCCCTGCGCTTGCCATTTGTTCCTTGGAATCCTTTATCATCCCACAAAGCCAACTGGTTTACACTGGGGTTTGCAGTCCATACATTAAAGTGAGCGCAGTAGTGTGCATGAAGCTGGTGAAGGGTCAGGAGAACACAAATGATGGGAAAGGCCGCCCACTAAGGAGAGCCGCACCATCTTTTTCCCATGCAGGGCCTGCCGGGAGCTGTAGGGCTGCAGCTCGACATGCAAACAGCTTTGCAGTGGCCCGAGGGGCGGGCGGGCACACACTGAGCCCTGCAGTCCTGATGCGGGGTTAATTTTTAACTTATTGTAAATGGGAATCTGCTTTCAACAACCCCCTGATGGAATGCAGATAGAAGGAGCTGCACTGGAGGCAGAGCACTTCAGGACCTTTGAACAGAAAGCCTTGAATAAACCAAAACTATTTTGTAGGTTTTAAAGGAAAACAACAACAACAAAAAAGCTTCATAGAAGAAGAAACAGACAAACAAAAGGTGAAGCACTGCGGCCATTATATCGTCTCCCACCTTCTTCTTGACCCCATATCCCAGCCACCCTTCCCTACCATCAAAATCCCCAAGAAGCCAGAAACTCCCCATTTTCAGCCCTTTCCACACCACAACACAACACTGTTCTGTTTGATGGCTGTTGTTCATACGGCTTTATTCCTGGAAAATCCCAGCACTGTGCAACACTCAGAAATGCTGACCACCCCACCTCCTCCATCAGTGGTCTGCTGGAGTGGGGCTTTTCAGAAAGAGATAACCACTTCTGGAAACAGCCACTTTTTCTCTCTTCTCAGCCTCAGATGGTGTGATTACCTTATTGAAGACTCCAGTGCTTTCAGTGCTGTTAGGCACAGCTAAGATGGCAATGCTCTTTCACTGACCCTTCACCAAATACCACTGCCACTGTGAGCTTAACCAGAACCTAGGCTGTGTTGTGGTTTTAATTACCTCTTTGGCAGTTATCACAGCCATCACTTGCTGCTCACATATCACCTGGCTGCACCCCCCATACCGCTAGAGGAATGACTCCATGATACAAGCTTTGTCCTGCCAACACACCATGTCCATTCCACACTATTGGAGACCCTCCTTGACCAAGCCCCAGAGCCCTGAGCTTGTGGGTGCTCAGCAAACCATGACCCCATTTTACACTCTGGGCTCTGCCCACAGCTCTGGAAGGAGCAGACACCCCCGAGCCCCCATGCAGCCCGGGGAGCTGGTATTACCGGTGGGTGCAGGTTTTGTCTCACCCCAATGTCTCTTCCAGCTGCAAGGAGCTGTGCACCCAGCTCCCTGAGGCTGGTGGGTTGGTTGGCTTGCCTTCCCTCTCCATTTTTCTCTCTTTTTTCTTTTTCCCCTCCCATAAAGCCAAAGTTATTCAGGTGTTGTTTTTTTTTCTCTCCCACAGGTTCAGGTGGAGGTGGAGCAGTGGGAGGGAAAGAGGGATGGCCAACCCCTTCTGCAGGCCTGGCACCCAGTGATTGGGGAACCCAGTGAAGGGCATGGACTGAAGAAGGGGGGGAATGGGGGAGGAGGGAATAATAACTTAAAAAAAGAAAAAAAAGCACGGAGAAAAACCCAACGAAAGTACTTTTCTGGCAGTCAGCTCAAGTGGCACAGGGGGAAGATGGCTGGCAGGAAGTCTGGAGGAATCTCTTGCAGGTAAACACAGCTCTCCGTTGCTTCCCACTCTGTGTTGAAGTGTCTCAGCCGGGGTCAGTAGGGTCTCACCCTCTCCCCACAAGCCCTGTTGCTTAGCCTCCATCCCTGCTGCGTGCTCCCTGCCTGCCTTGCTTTCCCCATGGCTTTCCTCCAGGGGGATACCACAGTCCAGCTATTGTGCTTGGATCACTATAAAACTGCGCTATTCTTCAAACCAAAAACGTAGGAAATGGGAGTGTGCTGTGTGTTCCCCTGTGCTCCTCCTTCAGCCCCGCACAGAGCTGCCCTTTTAGCACCCATTTCATCCCCTGGAGCAAAGATTATGCCTCCCCGTGGGGCTAGTGACATGCTGAGGGCCTCCTTGAGCTCTCCAGCCAGCCCACAACCTGATGGGACTTCCTTCTTTCCAACTACAAAATGATGGGTGATCCAGGACTGAGTGCAACCAGAGCATCCCCACCAGGCTGGGAAAGCCCCGCACCATGCCAGTGTGGCCTCTTCCCATCCCTTCCCCGAGCAAAAGCCTGGCAGGGGGGCTCTCCAGCCCCTGCTCTTCCATCCTTGACTACAGAAAAAAATCAGTTAATGTTTTAGGTATCAATTATTTTCCAGCTGCTCAAGCGTCCCCTGCATACCTTGACCCCATTTTTGCCTGGAGCTGCGGCTGCTGTGCCACAGGTAGGTGAGGTACCTCCAACCCCAGCTGCAGACCTCCTCCTTCCCCATAACACCCATAACACAGACACAGTTTCTTCGGGGGAAAACCAGGTTTCATCATTTCCAAACGAGTTTGCAATCAGGAGTGAAGAAGCTCTGGTGCAGAGGCAGCCAGGGCAGATTTTATCGCTCCTGGCCCCAGCAGTTCGGCTGGATGTGTTTACAGTATTGCTGCCTTGCATAAACACCAGCATCGTGACGTCCTTGTTATTCCCAGCAGGCACAATACCCACACTGGGGGCTCTGCGGGTGTTCAGGAACAGAGGAGCCCAATCCCACAGCCAGGCTCTGCTTCACCTTTTGTTCCCAGTGTGATGCACTGGCGAGGTGTGGGGTGTCCTCCCTGCTGCCCCTCTTCCCAAGGGGCACAGCCGCAGGGCAGCACTGTGCCTCCTAACGTGACCACTGCACCCACTGGGTGTGAAAGCTCACAAGATAGGAAGCCCGTGCTGCTATAAATAAACCCCGTGGTTTAATTAGCAATTTCAACAGGCACGTTGGGCTGGAAGCAGTGCACAGCTAAGCCATGCAGCACAAAGGAGGGTCCCCAGTTGCACATCCAAAGAGCGGCTGTGTTAGGACTGCGGCTCCCAGGATGACCTGGGGGCTGTGGTTTCACCTTGGCCTCGCAGCAACACCCTAACCCAAATTCCATTTTCTCCTTTGTCCCAGCCCCAATCCACCCTGTGGCAGAAACAGGTGGACTTTGTCCTCCCGGAAAATGTGACACCAGGTCCCTCCTTCCGCAATGCCAGCAGCTGAATGCCTCTGATCACGCCATGGCAGGTAGGCTGCAAAAATCAGTGTTTCAAGTGTTTTCAGCCCCCTCACTCTCAAGCATGGTGGAGGTCCCACTTGCTGCTCTGGGGTGGGCCTCAAGCCTCAAAAACCGGCCAAGCCTGCTGCAGAGCACTGCTCCCTGCCAGACCCTGGCAGCAGAGCTTGTTTTTCTGGGGAAGCCAGGACAGCAGCAGGGCTGTCGCGCCTCAGGTTAAATAGTAGGGAAAATTTATTCTCCGAAAGAGGGGTGATGCAGTGGCACCGCTGCCCAGGGGGGTGGTGGGGTCACCGTCCTTGGAGGTGTTCAGGAAACGTGGAGATGCGGCACCAGAGGACATGGTTAAGTGGGTATGGTGGGGGTGGGCAGGGGTTGGACTCAATGATCTTACAGGTCTTTTCCAGCCTAATGATTCTACGGCTCTAATTAGGGACATAGTTTAATGAGTGTGGTGGGGGTGGGCTGATGATCTTAGAGATCTTTTTCGACTGTAATGACTCAACAGTTCTATGATTCCCCACTGCCAGAAGCTGGGACCCTGATGGTTTCCCCTTCCCCCTATGCCTCCAGATTTTTGCAGTGTACCTCCTGAAATCCTTGCCCCAGCTGCCAATGAGACACTGGAGCTGGCCCTGGGAAGCCAGGTTGCGCTGAACTGCACTGTGCGCTGGGCAATTAGTGAGCACTGTGAGCCTGTCCCCACCTGGACCAAGGATGGGCAGTGGCTGGGCAGTGAGAACAGACAAGACAGCACATGGTAAGGAGCCTGCCCCAGGGTCCGTCTGGGTGTCTGGGCTGCCCAACCCACAGCAACTCCTTCTCTCCCTAGGTTTGGTCAAAATGCCTCGGAGCGTCTCCTTGCCACTGTCCTGCAGGTCAACCTCACACACGATGCCGATTTTGGGGTGTTTGCCTGCTGGGTCAGCAATGCCACAGCCACCTTCACCCTGCGGAGAGGGGGTAGGGATACACTGGGAGCAAGCCCTGGTGGGAACAGGAGTGGGAAACCCAAGGAGGGCTCTGGCATGGGGGTAGCAGTGGTGGCTCCGTAGGTGTCACGAAGCAGGAGAAAGAGAAATGGCTGCATGTTGAGGTGTGAACTACAGAAAGCTGGGTCTGGGCTACCAGCCGTGCTCACCATGCTCTTCGCTATCTTTGCAGAGGTTGTGGGGCATGTGAGTGCAGTGCTGGCTGCCCTGTTGGTCCTGGCCCTCCTAGTGCTGCTGGCAGGGCTCTATATCAGATGCCGCCTGAGCGTGCTCCTCTGGTACAGGAACCACTACGGCGAGCTGGAGATGAATGGTGAGAAGGGAGCAGAGAAGAGGGTGGCCCCAGGACGAGCTACCTCTGGGCCTGGGCAGGCTCCTCTCTGGTACTAACCTCCCTTTTTCCCCCCAACCATGCAGACGGGAAGCTGTATGATGCTTATGTGTCCCACGCCACCACTCCAGATGACCGAAAGTTTGTCCATTTCATTGTCAAGCCACAGCTGGAGAACCGCTACGGCTACAAGCTCTACCTGGATGAGCAGAACATCCTGCCTAATGCTGGTAGGCACCATCCCTATGGCACTGGGCAGAGGAACAATGTTGACACCTGAATCTGAAATCCCGAAGAGGGGAGAAGATGCACTGGGCAAGGGGCTAAGATGCTTTCTCTCCCCGGCACAGAGCCATCAGCAGACCTCATCATGAATGTGAGCAGGTGCCGGCGTCTCATTGTGGTCCTCTCGGTGGCATACCTGGAGCAAGACTGGTGCAACAGCAGCTTTAGGTATGAGCCCACTCCTGCCTGCCTCTGGGAGAGATGGGCTGGCGGCTCCTCACCTCCTGCCCCATGCCTGTCTCACAGGGAAGGGCTCTGGAGGTTGCTAGAGCTTTCCAAGAAACCCATCTTCATCGTCTTTGAGAGCCAGTACCGGGAGATCACACACCCTGCCATCAGCCTGCTGAAGCATCACAGGAGCGCCGTGACCCTGCTGGTTTGGCGAGCGGGCTCCATGGTAAGGGCCAAGCAGGGTCCAACCCTGGTGCCCCATTTCATATCAGGCTCCAGATCTGCATGCTCACGTCCCAAACGTGCACAGGAAGGAGCCCTGCTCTAGGGTGGCCCCTGGCCAAGGAAACCAGGGCAGCACAGCTCACACTGTAGGGCCAGGCTAGGAACTGCAGCTCTCCAGCAGGTCAGGCTGGTTTCTCTGTCGCTGTGCAGGCATGCTGCCATGGCAGAGCACAGCCTTCACCTTGGCTGAGCTCCCAGCTGCAGGAGGAGCCTTCTCCAGACCTGCACAGGGCTGGACAGGGCTTTTCTGCAACCCAGCACAGCTCATCTCCTTCTTACCCCATGCAGACCCCATCATCAGACTTCTGGAAGGAGCTGTGCCTGGCCCTGCCACGCAAGGTGGCCTTCCGGGGGACCATGGGGGACCCGCAGACCCAGCTACAGGAGGACAAGGACCCGATGCTTATCCTGCACAGCAGCTACTTGGACAGCCGGGGGGACCCCCACCCAGATGGAGACCTGGGTACAGGTACTTGTCACCCATCTCTTCTTCTGGGTTGGGTGGGAAGGTTGGGTTGACCCCTTCCCCATCACTTGACCCCTCTCTGCTCCTTTCAGGCCTCCGTGGATATGCTTTCAGAAGCCCCATTCCTCCCCGCATCAGTGCCCCCGGGGGGCCCACAGCTTTGGCCACTGGCACGCTGGAGGACACACAGCTGAAGGACAGCCACAGATCCGAGATTGACGTCTCCGACCTGGGCTCACGCAACTATGGGGCCCGCACAGACTTCTATTGCCTGGTGACAGAGGATGACATCTGAGCAGAGCCACAGCCAAGCTGCTGAATCTCAGCATCCCCACACGCTGTGGGACTGCGCAGACTCTGGTCATGGTTCCAGGATCCCAGGCACAGTGAAGAACTGAAGCTGGGAGGAGAGGAGCTGGCTCCTAGCAACATGCTCCATGGTGAAAAGCCATCACGGTGGGACATTCCTGTCCGCAGTACCTGGGCACCCTTGGGTGGTAGGTCCTCCTCCCCTGCCCTGGGTAGAAGGGACATTTTTCCTGCCTCATGGACAAACGTTGGGATTGGTGATGCCCTTGGAGAAGCACCATGCACCCACATCCCTTTGCCCCTCATTCCCCTACCCTAATTGCTTGAGGCAGCATCACCCTCTGCCCCACAGAAATCCTCTTGGCAATAAAATGCTGCTGTTCCAATGGGTCTTGTCCATCTGCAGGGACACGGATGACACTGGTGGAATTCCACAATGAGTGGTGAGGCAGTGTCCACAGGTGCTGGCCAAGCACAGGGATATTATTCAAGGTCTTTATTTGGGGGATACACAGTGCACAGCTTCTATGTGGAGAGCTGGTGGGACAAATGCACTGCCCCATCCCCAACGGGTGCCAACATGTCACAACCAGTAGGGGGGAGGTCCCTTGTTGCCACACTGCTCACTCTTCTCCCCCCCACCACCCACCTTCCCAGTCCCTGTCGTACCTACTCTACCCCATTTCCCAGATGGGGCACACCCAAGCACAGGGTCTCCCTCCCCAGTCCCAAACCCCACTGGCAGACCCAAGCGACCCACAGCCTCCCACACACCCTAACCCTCCGCCTTTGCTGGGTGAGCTTTGAACTCATGCTGGCCCCACCTGCACCAGGCACTGAGGGCATCTCCCCACCCTGCGGGGAGACGCCACCCAGCAAACATAAGCTAGCTGGCCCTGCCTGGATCTTGCTTACGCAGCACTGGTCCTGAATAGCCCCAGGTCCTTAACAGGGCAGCTATGGGGTCCTTGCTGCAAAGCGGGCACTGATGCTGCTTCTGGCTCCTTGCAGCCAAGGTGCAGCCCCTTAAAACTTCAGGGAGACACCAGTGGCCATCACGGATGTCCCCCCGTGCTCTACAAAGCCCCATCCCCATGCAGGGCACAGCCCAGCACAATGAGATTCTGGGAGCTCAGCCCTAATTAGTGGGGGCAGCTGGGATAGGGACACCCCTAAAAGCATCCCCAGAGCTTCCTGCCCCTCTGCCAAGCTTGAAGTGGTGCAAAAATGGTTTTGGGGGGATATTTTCAGCTCCTGCATCGCCAGCCCAGAGATAGGGTTCCCAGCAGCAGGGGGTAGGCGCAAGGGACATGAGGAGCAGTGGGGACTACGCTACAGAGCAGGAGACCTGAGGTGAGCGGCTCCTCCAGGGTCACAGGAGGCAGCAGGGTGCATCCCGGAGGGGAGACAGAGGGCTGTGCAGTCCCTTCTCCCTGGGGCTGTTCTTACAGGCTGAGGAAATCCTCCTTCCGGTACCCCTTCTGCAAGAAAAAAGGCCACTTGTCAGCCAGTGGGGGGACCCCTGGTGCTGTCACTACCCCTACTCAAGGACACCTGTGGCCACACCTTGCCAGGAGGTAGGGACTGGGAATGCAAACATACTCTTCTCTGGCATGCTGTGCCCACTCTGGGCACGTGGGTGTACCCATCCCTTTAGGCACCTGGCACCAGAAGGATGATGCTCTGGGGACATTCCCACCTCTACATGAAGTGAAGGTGTGGAGTTAGGGCAAGTCATACGCCCTGAAGCATTTGGGTGGCACACGTTTCCAGGGTGAAGCCCCCAGCCATGACTCCCCTGGGCTCTTCCCCAGGCTCCCACACCAGAGGGAGGTACGTACCACCTTGAAGTCCCGGTGGAGCTTGGTGTATTGCCACATGTTGCCCAGGAGGCTGGCTGCTGCCCTAGAGGACTTCTCATTGTCTGGGCTGGAGCAGAGAGAGAAAATACAGTCATGTTTTGGGTAACATAGGGCATGGACGCCAGCCCAAGGATACCACCCCATAAAGTCCAAGGGCTGTTGGCAAAGTGCTTCTAGTAGGAGTGGTGAGAAGCATCCAGACGGAAAAACAGATGGCTGCGGTGATGGGAAACACCATGGTTGGGATGGAAAAATAGACAAGCGAGCTCCTACCTGTCCCTCCTCTTCTTGACATAGAAGAGTTTCCTGAGGCCATCAAAGTAGACGATGTCGCGAGCAGCCATGGGGCTCTCCACCACCAGGTTGTTCAGCACCGCAATGATGTTCACGATAACATCAGCAGGCGGTGCCTTGTCCCCGACGCTCCCTGGCAGCTTCTCAATCAAGTGGCTGACTACCTTGGTGGCTGGAGGGCAAAGGCAATGTATCAGGTCTAGGGGCCGACCCTGTAGGATGCATGGTGACCTAGGGAGGAGCCCTGCAGCCAAGGACCCATGAGGCAGCACCAGGGGTTGCTTCAAGCTCTCTGCTAAGACTCCGTGGCACTTGGGAGAGGAGCAGTGTGTGAGATGGGTTGGGGCAATAGATGCATAGCCAAGGAAGACAGTGGGGCTGGAGGCAGAGCAGAGCGTGCCAGGGATGTTTGGTCACTGGGGACAGACAGGACACCACACAAGCATGCGTCTAGCTGTGAGCGTGGACACAGGAAGGTGCTGAGACATGCCTGGAGGTGAGCAGAGGCCAAACTGAGGATCAAAAGGATGGAAAGTGTCCAGTGGGCTCCTCTGTGCCACCCCGGTCCTGCCCTCCTGGCCCTGCCCTCCCCAGCACTCACACATCTCATCCTTGTTGCGCGCATGGCGGGACAGGTTGCGGATGAGCCCCGTCAGGGAGCGCAGCTGGTGGTGGTCAGCGGTGCGGACGCGATCCAGCACAGGGTTCAGGATGCGTTCCTGCTCCAAGGCCAGCCGGCTCAGCACACCTGCCCACTGCAGAGACAAAAACACACAGTAGAGGCACCCACCAGGTTTGCCCCATCCTCGTCTTCCTCTTGCTCAGTGTGGCAAGATGACCTGACTGGTGAGGAGTGTGATGGCCACGTTCCTCCACCCAGGTAGGGCTGCGACCAGCAGCAACAGCCAAACAAGATGGAACAAGCCCAGGGAACGCTCCCCTCCTGTGTCCTCACCCTGCGGTCCCCAGCAGTGATGTTCTGCAAGGCGCCCGAGGCTGCCTCAGTGGTGTGCTTGTTGAGCTCGCAGCGCTGCAGCAGCCGGTTGTAGATGCCCACAATCTGTGGGTTCCAGAGCCACTCCATGCCCTTGGGGTCCTTGGACACCTCCGTGAAAGTGACAATGTCTGCATTCAGATAGTGCTGCAGGGACAAGGGGAGGAGTGTTAGACCCAGAGAGAACAATCCCTCTGTGTTGTCCTCTGGCTGTGGGCACCTCCAGCTTGGCAGGAAGTGGACATGT
>JAOWBP010050442.1:0-19557 GCA_028571105.1 Tragopan temminckii
CTGTGGATGCCCCATTCTTGGAGGCATTTAAGGCTAGGCTGGATGTGGCTCTGGGCAGCTGGTCTGGTGGTTGGTGACCATGCACATAGCAGGGGGGCTGAAACTCAATGATCATTGTGGTCCTTTTCAACCCAGGCCATTCTGTGATCCTATCAGTTTGTTTTGTTTTTCAATCTAGGCCATTGTTTTCTTGATTGCTTCAGGCTTGTAAATTCTGTTCTCCAGATCCACTGTACAGTGAACAAAAAGATAAAAGCAATGTGGACACATGACAGTTCTAGCACAAGAGCTCATTTGCAAGATTTTCTCCCTGGTATGGATAGCAGCAATGTTTCTCAGTAATTGGATCAGGACGTAGCATTGCCTGGACTCTCAATAAAACAGGCTGTGTTGACTAATTTACTGAAAATATTTCAGTTTGAGAATAAAATGTTTAACTTCAAGTGCTGTGATGTTTTTTCCAACATACCTGGGAAAACATAAGGAAAACTTTGAAAAGCTGAATGATTTTTTTTATTTACAGCTTTCATAATAGGTACAGTGGAGATAGGCTTTATGGAAAAAAAAAAAGTACAGATTAAAACAAACTAACAAGAAAAATGTTTCCCTATCAGTTATTTTTGCTTCATTTCTAAATACTTATACAAACATGAAGAAATAGGCACTCTTCCACTTGTAGTTAGGTATTTAAAACATTATTTTTATGATTATATATTTTATATAAAACAACAGCAATAGCCTCTAATTTGTACTATTTTTTCCTCTCATGTTCAGTTTCCTTAGAAAAATGTGCTCTGAGTTGGAATAAAATGTCTTTTCCCACTGATAATAGCAAAAATTTGGAAGCTGTCAAATAGCTGAGAGGATAGAATTCATCCATTAAGATAGCTTTGCTCTAAAGATTGTTTCAGCCCTGGCCCTTATTCTTTCCTGTTCCTCCTACCCTGGCTTCCTGCAGGATATTCCTGTCTCAGAGACTTACTTTAAAACAAACAAATAAATTAATAAATAAATAAATTTGGGTCTTCATTTGGAAAACAATTCATGGTTTACAAGAATGCATATTTATCTAGCAAGTCTCAGAGTGCATTTCAGGTTATTTTGTTCTTGCGTACAACTTTTTTTCTTTAGTAGGGACATTCAAATCACAAAGTTGTCACTGCACACAGTTGATTATATGTAAGCACGATTGATTATATGTAAGTTACTTCAAAGTTAATGCTTCCTGTTTATTTCCGTGTAAACCACAACAGATACAAAGAGTACAATAACACTATTTGATAGAGAAGATTCACAGCTACAAAACTATTTTTTAACATAGTCACTACCGTCAGCTATGAATTTTCATCAGCAGTGAACAAGAGCCTGCATGCCTCACTCATAACAATCTGCACCAGCAAAGGTGAACCACTGACGTGGTCACTGCTGCTGAAATGCACCTCCCACTACTTCACTGTGCTCACATCTATTGTTTGGTCTCCATAAACATTCAGCAAATGTCAGTGAACATCAGTGAATGCAATTTTTTTCCATTCCATTTTCCATTCCAAAGAGAAATTCAGTGACACACCATTACTTCATAAAGGCTTCCATGTCAGATGCCATTTTGTCAGACTGCCCCTCTGCTGCCATCTGTCACATGGCAACAACATGTAATGGAATTTTGGCGGGAAGGTTCAACCTCTACTACAGCACCAGCATCTGCTTCTGACATCGTGGGCCAACATAATAAAATAGGAGACAGTACTTTTGGAGCAACATTTGTATTTATCTGCTGTCCGTTGAAAGTTAATGCAGTTCATCTAACTGTAAGCATTGGTCAGCACTGTATAGAGAGGATCACTATACCATCCAAAAATCTGTTTTCTAATAACATAAATAATTTCATTGAATTCGTTTACAAAGTTGTTGACTGCTTTTGAAATGCTGATGCATTATTGATATGTAATCAAGTTACAGAAATTGGCACATCTAAAGGTGCTAGTCAAAATGTGACATCACATGGAAATTTCTGTATAGTTATATAGTTTATGGGGATAGTAATATTTATACTGTGTATGAGAATGAGGTGTGGGAGGAGAGAGTGCCAGAAATACGGACTTACACTCTTTAGCTGAGGATGTGTTTTAACTCTTATCTGGCAGAGGTGGAGTAGTTTGCAGCAAGACCTAAGTGTTGTTTTGGATTTTATAATTAAATAGATAGGAAGGCACACACACACAAACAAATAGCCTCTCCTTGTTGCTGCCATTTAATATACATGTGACTTCACCTTTCTAGGTACCAAAAAGCTGGAGTTCTAAAGCACAGGCCCTGCTGAAGAGAGATGTGTAGCTGTATGTTGATAGTCCTGTAGACGCTACAAGGATTTCTTCATCTTTTCTGTGAAAGAGAGTTTGCATCCTTTTTTTCCCATGATCCCCAAATTTTATTCAAGCTTGTGCATGTTACTTCTGGAGCCTGTATTGTCCTTGTGGGAATATACCAAAAATGCTAAATCTATTTTTGAGCTTGACATTTAGAACAACATTTATTCCACAGCTTTGGAAAAAGACTTTTGCTTCTCCTGCTTCCACAAATAATAATTTGATTATTTCACTATGTGATTATTCTATCCATAGTCTGCTTCTTCTTCTATAAAATTGATATAAGAAGGAAACAATCTTAATACTCTGCAGGGAGAGCATCATACAAATGACCAGCTTCTCTGAAATTTTCACATTAAAACTGTTTTATCACGTTTGCGTTTGCTAATGTAGAAAAGTTGCAGAATATGAGTTAATAATACAATACTTATTGTATGAAAGCTATCCATATTAAAAATATTTTTATGGAAAAATACAATTTAATTTAGTTAAGATTAAGGCAATTGACGAAAATAGTACAATCAACAAAATAGATAGCTTTGTCTACATCTGTGAGAATTTTCATAAAATGACATTAGAAGGATTTATTCTTACCCAACAGATCTAGTGCTGGTGTCTAGTTTAGGTATGTTGCTGAATTATAATATATGCAATATAGGTACGAAAATGTAATGCTCATAAATTATGACTGTAGAGATCTCATTTATCCTATTTGACATATCAGTAAGGATGACTAAATATAACTGAGGATGTAATTTGTATTGAACTTTTTGAGTAAGCTTATTATTGCCATGCTTTATGTGATGCAACATAGATAATGATCATGGAGACATGTAAAGAAATTTTAATATTAAAAAAGCATCCATTTCTACAACACATGGCCTTCGTATGCATGTACAGGTGAAAATGTTGGAAATAGGAGGAACTTTTCTAGGAAATGTTTTTTCAAAACTGGTTTAGAGCTGTTTCATAGAGATTGATTGATATGGCCACTTTGATCACTTAGTTTGACATCCTCTGTAATAAAGAATCCCTGAATTAATTTCCCTTCTGTCAATGGACTATCTTTCAAAAACTAGCCAAACATGTCTAGTGTCAACATCTGCTTGTTAATCTCATTGCAAGTTGATTTTACAAAGTCTAAGTAAAAGTCTTGATCAACAGAATTTTAATAATGTATATAGAATATGATAAAGCAGTGCATTTTCCTTCTGTTGTTTATGACAGACTGATTGTCTTTTGACTTTTACAGTGAAACGTTTCCATTTTTGTGTGTCCTCAAAGACTTCTGTCAAGACCTTTGCAATCTATAACATCCCTGAAATGTGCTCATATGAAAGAAGTTTGCATTTCAGTAGAGGCTGCACTGCTGTCAAGTGCAGATGCAATCTGACCTCCCTGCTGCTGCTTCACCTCCTGTAATTATACACTCAGGGTTCACCTTTTTGACCCTACCATTGCAATTGCCTCTACCATCAGCAATTCCTTCAAAGGCTGCATCTAAGCTTACCTGCAAGAGAACACCAGGAGACACCCTGGGTCCTGCTCCTTGGATAACAAGATCAGGTGCTTAGATTTCACCTACATGGAGACAGGAATGTGGGAAACTGCTGGTACATATCCAGATGGCTCACTAATGGGAAACCAGAATGTGACATCTGCATCTGGGAATTCAGAAATACTCCTGGACTTTACGATTCAGGTATTGTCAAAATAATTTCTTCCTGAGGTTTCCTCCTACATTGTTTGAGTCCGAGTGTATTTCCTGAACTGCTTACTGCTTCTTAAGCAAAATCTTGATTTTGACTTCTGCACTATTTGTGTTCATGCCATATGTAACCTTTTATCAACAGTGATTATGTGTTTTAGTTCAGATCATTTGTAGGATCTCTTAAGTATAAGTTTATAACTAACTACTTAGTAGGATTTAAGTGGTAAGTCTCAAAATATAACAGAACCTGTTTTTAATCCTTTCTTTGATGCGCCATGTCTATTTTATATTTCCATCATTTAATCAGAATGTTCTTTATTACCATTCCTGATGCTGGCACAAACCTCAGAAAAAGCACGCTTCTTAACTTAACTTAAAATCTTTTAGACAAAAATTTAAAAACATGTTTGACAAGAGTTGCTTTTTTAAACCCTTACTGATTGGCACTAATTGCCTTCTATATCTTTAATTTGATTATAAATCAGGTTGAATATTATTTTCTCTGCTTATACCGGTCTGACAGCTCTATAATTATTTCAGTTATGTTATTTAAATGGTAGCCAACTTTTTACTCTGCAGGACTTTTGGAGCTTTCATGGTGTCCTTAGGAGTACAGGACGTAAACAGTAACTGCAGCTCCTTTCTATGACATTCAAAAGTCATTTTAGATGAGGCTTTCAGATCAGTTGATCCTACACAGGTTGTTTTTTTTTAACTACTATTCCACATTTTCTTACTGATGACTGAAACAAAAATAACCATTCAAATATCTTCAAGGTTTACCCAAGGGCACATTTACTTATCACTTCTGCCTCTTCCTAGGTCTTACTATTATTAAAGAGAATTCTGCCTGTTCTAATAGTGACCCTAATGAGCAAACAATGAACCAAACCATTGGGATTCTTTAGTTTCTATAAAGTCCTCTTTATCTTGCTCTTTTCTCTGTTGGCTGTAGATTTTCCCAGAAGTTATTTTGATATCTTTACTTATTTCCTATAAATCCAGTTTTCTCATTTATATTTATTACTAGTAGTTTTCTTTTTCTTCCATTTTGTTGAATTTTAAAGCCATTGGTAATCCTCTTTAAATTAGATTGTTTTATTATTTTAAGTTGCCCTCTGTCTGCTGACTATTTAATAAAACATCCTTAATCAGTTCCAGTGATTATTCATGCATTTCTGATTACATTCTATCTCTTCTTCTGATGTTGCTCATATCTATTTTAAGACTGGTTAATTTCTTTTATCTAGAGCAGCAAAAGTAAGTATTGCTGATAAGGATTTTTTCTGTACTTCTCAGGAACGCTGTGCTGGGAATGCTATTTCTCCTCAGTTTTGTGATCAGCTGTTGTCTAAGTTAGGGCATCTAACAGTATTATTCCATGATGTGTTTAAGAAATTGTTGAAATTGTGTGCGGTGCCAGTACAGCATGTGACACCATAACATGCTGTGTGCTCCTGGGATCTTATTTAGAACAAAGTCAGCATTCATATGCTCAAAGCTAATATCGCTCTGTGTAGCATCACGCTCTGCCATTTGAATAGAGCATGGGACATCCAAAGTAAGGACTGAGCCATCCATGTAGCTTCATTTACAATAGAAAAATGTATATTTTAACAGAAAAACTATGAAAATGTCTTTCAGAGAAGGCAACCAAATTCTCACTGTTAGACAGCGAAGTAACTGCAGAGTTCAGATTTGCAAACAATATCTGTTTGTTGGCAAGCCCACTTATAGTAATCACTAGGATATAACTTGACAGTTGATGGGATGACATCTTTAAACACATTCCTGTCATATGAATATTACTTTGGGGATATAAATGTCACTGCAGAGGCACTGAAGAGAATGCCATGGAGGGACAGGTCCAGCATGGGATCAGAAGGCTGCTTCAAATTTTACTCAAAGGGAAGGAATCTTATGCTTCGTACCTTGCAGGTGGTTATGAAGTGGTCAAGAATTTATTTATTTATTTATTTTTTGCCTTAAATAAATCCTTATCATTTCTTTTAATCCAATACATACAAAATATCCAAGCAACAAGATATTATTTATATTTTATTTTCTTTTGAAATCTAGAAAGCAACTTCAACACTAATGTGTCTGGTGATTGATGCATCAGTCTTTTTAATATCAAGTTACATTGTGGACCATCTTATGGATCTAAGGGGAAAAAAGCTTGAGACAAACAAAAAGTAGTAGTTCCTCCTGCATAGACAGCCTGTCTGTAGGGCTCACTGTCAAAGTGCCTTGTGAGGAGCTTGCATGGGACTTGAAAATATTCTAAGATAAAAACAGACATTGGGAGATTACTGAGGTGGCAGTAAGTTAGCATAAATGATTGCTTTGATTTTATTATTTTCTATTTATTCAGTTTGAAGTAGGATACCAGGTAAGCTAGACCTTTTGCCAGTGGACCCCCAAGACAGTACAGTTCTGTGAAGTTATGTCTTAGGGGTCATACAGACAATAAATTCAAGCAGTCACCAATGTCTGATACCTCTTGGGAGAATGTACACTCAAAACCTCTGACTAAATTTAATTTTGACCATACACATGCTTGTTAGAGGAATCCATTTTGAGAATTTGTGAGTCCAGTCTAAAATGTAAATGGATTATACAGTGAACACAGAAGATGTGCTCTTTTCCATGTGCTCCATCCCTGGAGAGCACTCCAGTAATCCTGTGTGACCAAAGGCAAAAAAAAGTTACATTTCCATTTGCCTTCCACTCCGCATATCTGTGTGGATTTGGGTGGCTGGGGATGTGTGTAGGACTTTTCAAACAGAGATTTTTTTCCAGGGGTTAAGTATTTAGCATGTCTACTGACAATGACTTATATCTTACCCTGCAGACTCACTGATTTCAAATGAACAACCTGTGGAGTAAGAGGCTACTGAACATAATGTAGAGCAGTAGAACTGATCTGGACAGCAAATCCATGTAGTGCAGTGGAAATCAGTCTAGATTAATTCCACAGAACATGGGATGCCAGCAATGACCCCTCTGACCAGACTAACCTGCTTGCACTAAGGCCATTGAGGGTATGGAGGTATTCAAAGATGAGTCTCCAAGTTTCATAATAGATATTGCCTTTAAAAGCTTTTCCTTCTAAAAAAGAAAAAAAAAATATATATATTGATTATGAAAATCATCATCATTTAAATCGGCCTTTCCGAACTGTCCAAAAATCTGAATTAATGTAATTATTCCTAGTGTTCAGTGCCTATGACAAACAAGGAATAATAATTTTGAACTGTTTTCCAAAAATAACCACTTAATGTTTAACAGTAGTGAATTGTATCGTCCTTGTGTGGGGGAAAAACTGTAACATTTGAATGAGCTTTCTGAATTAACTCTGCCCAGTACTGCTATATGAATTGGAGATTTTTTTTATGCTTGTATGCAAACAAAAGTCTTTAACGTAAATGGATTCCTTTTTATCTGTGTACATACATACATACATGTATATCTCTGGAGTTACTACAATGCTTCATAATTTATGCTTCAAAATTTCAAATTGATTGGTAATGTACTGATGCAAGGCTAATGCAAAGGGATTAATACCTTTCCTGATTTTTGACAGGGAAAAGGAAAATCTTTGTCCATAATAAGTTAAACCATATATTTTAATGAAAATGACATATGCATAATGATTTTATAAAAATGAGGCTGCCATTTTTTTCTGACAAAGTTCTCCATGTAATGCATCAAATTAATCTCTTGTAGATTAGTGTGTATGGTGTTGGTTCACAATGGCTTGTGACTGTTTACTTATAATGAAATAAAATATGAAACACAGAACTGGCTGTGAATGTTACAACAGCTAAAATAAACTCTGTTATCTGTTTGGGCTTGATAATGAAAAACCCTGGGGTTTTCACCCCTAGATTCTCTTGGGCCAATTAAACTGTGTTGGCAGTTAACATGTGTCTGCTGTCAGCTACTAATGGTTGAACTGGGTTAGGAAAGGAAAAAGAAAGCCTGTCAATGTGACTGCAAAAACTCAGGTGCCCAGTGGAAAACCTCTCTGAAAGGAAAGCAGGATTACACAAAGTGCACATTGTCATTTTTTGCATCCCTTTGAAGATTTATGGAATACATGGAGCACTGAGAGAAATTAGTAGAGTCAGAATAAGGGTTTAAAACTGAAAGAGCCAATTTAAATTGCACATAAGGAAGAAAGCTTTCACAATGAGAGTAATAAAACACCAGAAAAGGTTGCCCAGAGAAGTTGTGAATGATCCGTCTCCGGAAATGTTCAAAGTCTGGTTGGATGGGGATTTGAGCAACTTGATCTTGTGAATGATGTCCTTGCCCCTGGGAGTAGGAGTGGTTGTCCTTGTCTCCTGGCTTTGAATGGGAAGCAAGTTCCTTTCATACTTCTGACACCAGGAATTCAAAACACCGACAGATCATCAGGACAATACGTCGATTTAGCTCTGCACAGGAAGTTGGTCCTCCCTTGACTCAGGGACCCCTATTCCTGTTGAAGTGAGGTGCGCACTCAGTTCAAAAGCCTCTCATATAAAGAAAGGAGAAACGAAAACTCTTGCTGTTGGGAAGTCATGTTTTTCCTCACTCTCCATGAGGCTAAGTGGGTAGATAAAATCTATGGCCTAGCTGATCTGATCTATGGCCACAGATCAAGAGCAGCTTTCTTAATGCTCTTTCTCCCCTCAGTACTACAGTAATAACTTTCCTGTGTGGTCACTGTCCAAACTGATTTCACTTCTGGTTATACAGTTTCTTTCTTAAACATTGCAGTTGAAGACCAAAGAGATACCATTTCTTCTGCTATCTCAAAAAAGGTTATTCTTCTAGTTTAAGAGCTATTTTGACTTTTGAAATGTTTTTTTGAAACATTTATCAATACATTAAAAAAAAATCTTTTCACAAACATCTTGTCATTCTGGATTAAAAATAAATGTTAAGGAATAAAAATAACTATGTATACCCAGAAAATTTATAGAGATTTTCATCTTCTTAATAGTAATTCAGAAGATGTCTTTAAGCTCTTTCCAAATCTAAATTTTAAATGCATTTAAATCTCTCCTAACTAATCCTTTCCATAATACTTACAATAAGTTTTAAAACTGATAATCCAGAAGGTTTTGGAAGCCTAATATAAATTGCTTAAAGGATAGAGTGACAACATTAACCACATAAATCATGCTAGGACTAAATGGAATCTTTTTATTCAGAAGAGACTTCCTTGTATATTATCCTAAACTGTACTAACAAGGAGTATCTTTATCTGACATAATTTATGGTGTTATGATCTTTTCCAGGTCTTATACACACAATTCACTGCCTCCTTTGCATTTCTTTTAATTCATCATTTCACTTTCCAGGTTGGCATCCTGTCTCACCAGTACTGAGTCCTGTGTAAGCAATTACCTTGCAGGTGATATCTTTGCCTACAGATGAAGTTACTGCCCTGCAATGAATGTGTCACAATCAGGCCCCAAAGTTCAGCAGCTGCATTCGAAGTCTGACTGTGCACATCTGAAAGACATCAGAAAAGACAGCTGCTCCTAGATTTAGGGTCAAGTCCTCATCTTGCTTTTGAGCCAATGGGTTTATCCATATTAATAAACTTAATAGGGTCAGGGAAAGCATGGTTTGAATCTGACTGATGCCTGCAATTTACTGCTTGTTTATCAGTATGGTCACTGTCAGGCTTTTGACTTATTCCAGCTGGCATTTCCTAGGTCACTGCCAGACCAGTATCCCTAGCAGGCAATGTGGACAAGGTCCCCCTTTTCTGGAAGGTGCGAGAAAGCATTGTTTCCCATGCCACTTCTGCCTCAGGGCTTGTTCCTCTACCTGATAGTGTCGATGTAGTTTTCATTCTGAAAAGTGCAGAATTTCCACACACCCCGCCCTCGTACACTATCCAACAGAGATGATAGTAGAAGCAGCAGCAGCAATTTTCTGCTAGGATGAACAGGAGAGAAAATAATTTACTACCTAGGCTACTAACCCTACCTAGAGAAGAGATGTAGAGGTGTTGGAGTTCTCCTCGTGGTCTCCTCCTGATGTAGAGCACAAGACGCTGAAGCTCATTAGAGCAATACATCTTCCTGCTATATGTTTGGTTTTGTTTTTTGTTTGTTTGGTTGTTTTTTGTGTGTGTGGTTTTGGTTTTGTTTTTCTTTATATGAATAGATTTTGCCCAATTAACCCATTTGTTCCATGTGAAAATATGATAGTCAAGTATTTAGGTATAAACTAGGAAGTTGTTTTTTTTTTTCCAATTGCACTTACTATACCCATGTGACTTTTTTTTTTAAATTGCACATTTTAATTAAATGTTCCCTTAAAAGGTATTTAACAAAAAATCCATACAAGCCTTCTCCTGGGAGTAGTGACTTTTATTACCTTAAGCATGTCATGGAGGCAATTTATGAGGAAAGTAAATGTTTGTTTTCTTTTTTTGTTTTTTATTCCCTTTGCGATCCTAGTTTTGATAATCATTATTAAAGTACTGTTCAACTTAATGACTTTGCAGTTAAAAATAATGCAGTGCAGAAAAAAAAGAGATTAATTGGAACCACAATACAAATAAAAATTTTATTACCAAGTTTGGTGTTTTTCTAAAAGCTATGTCTATACTATATAAAAAGGGTCAGAGACTATTTTCTGTCACTGGGAACAAATGATACAGTGCAACCCACATTTGTGCAGCTAAACTCTCTCAAATCTTGGAACACAGTAATGACATCCAAACTGCCTGTTGGGAGCAATCTTTAGAGTATGCCATCCCAAAATCATCTCCAGGACTGTGTGGGACAGTGCTAATTGGTTCATATGCAAAAATCTGCCAAGAACTATGCTAAGTGTGGATGCTTTTCTGTCCTTGCACAAACTCTATTGGTTATTTGTATGTTCACAGCCTAAGTCCTACAGAAAACTGATCTTTCAGTACAGTTAGCGATCAAGTGTTTTGGTAAGTGCACATGGCACTTGTTCAAATTTCAGCTCATTACTTCTAACAGCTCACTACTTTTGACTCATTTTATTATAGTGATAGATTCAAATCCTGTTATTCAAAATAAAATATGTCTTAGGTTTAAATCTTCTTTTTGTGTAAAAAAAAATGATTTTTTATGTAAAAAAAAAATCATGTCCTGCAGCTGAAAGATGAGTTGCTCTCCAAAGATTACTAAGAATGGATAAAGAGAAAGTAGAGAGATCTAGCTTTACTTGAAACATAGACTGAGTTCACCGTCAGCAAGTTTGCTGATAATACAAAGCTGGGAGGAGTGGCTGACACACTGGAAGGCTGTACTACCATTCAACAAGACCTGGACAGACTGGAGAGTTGGGAGGAACCTGATGAGGTTTAACAACAGCAAGCAATAACCATATGCATCAGTACAGGTTAGGGGATGACCTGCTGGAAGGAGCTCTGCAGTGAACGTCTTAGGGGTCCTGGTGGAAAGCATGTTAGCTATGAGCCAGCAGTGGTGCCCTGGTGGCCAAGAAGGCCAATGGTACCCTGGGGTGCATTAAAAAGATGCCAGCAGGTTGAGGGAGGTGGTCCTCCCTTTCTCCTCTGCCCTGGTGAGGCAGAGGACTACTGTATTCAGTTATGGACTCACTGGTTCAAAAAAGACAGATATCCTAGAAGGAGTCCAGTGGAGAGCCACGAAGATGATAAAGGGCATGGAACGGCTCTCTTATGAGGAAAGGCTGAGTAATCTGGGTCTGTTCAGCCTGAGAAAAAGAAGACTGAGAGGGAATCTGGTATATGTTTATAAATATCTAAAGGGAGGTGAGAGGCAAATGGATGAGTCCAAGCTCTTCTGTGTGGTGTGTAGAACAAGGAACAATGACCTAAAACTTGAGCACAGGAAGTTCAAAAAAAAACATGCGGAAGAACTTCTTTACAGTAAGGGTGACAGAGATCCAGAACAGGTTGCCCAGTTAGGCTGTGGAGACTCCTTCTAAGGAGACATTTAAGACTTGTCTAGATGCCTATCTGTGTGACTTATTGTAGGCTACTAGCTCCAGTGCAGAGGTTGGACTCAGTGATCTCTTGAGGTCCCTTCCAACCCATGCAATTCTGTGATTCTCTGTGATTCTGTGATATTTATTTTTAATGTTCTAAGCACCCTTAAAGGACTCTAAAATCCAAGTCAGTCTTCTAAACGTAGCTCGGCTTTCACTGTACTTTGAACCTTAAACAAGAAGAGAAGCAATAAAAGCGGCAAATGAAGCTGTATACTTAGATGAGTACACTGAAAATGAGCTAAGGTATTTCTGCACAGTGGTGAACTGTGCAGCACAGATGCACCCTGTGCCAGAAATAAATAATTCCCCACTCACGCAACACTTCAAGAAAGAAGCAACTTTTTCTTTGGTAATACCAGCATTCAGATTGTCTTGCAAAGCTGAGCCATGGCATGCTGAAGTGCCAAGGGATGAAGGTCAGGCAGAGCCATAGCCCTCACACTACTGAGGTAAGCAGGGTGCCAGGCACTGAAAGTTGTGCAGTGCACATCCCATTCAGAAGAACAAGACAGCTTCAAGGGAAGTTTTCATTGCCTCCAATTCAGGTAAGTCCTTCAGCACATGTTAAATGTATGACATGTTTCTTTGTTGTGTTATGTATCACATACTTAGTGATTTTCTGAACTATGTTCAGAATATACAAGAAATGAGAGTCTCCTGAGAAGAAATGATAAAGGCATCAGGATAATAGAAAGAAGATGATTATGCCAGCTTTTATTTTAAGACACCGAACTATAAATGTAAAGAAGAGCAAAATGGAAAAGCAATTCAAAACAGTGGAGGAGACAAGCAGCCAAAATATTTGTCTGAAAATGTAGCTTCCTTGGTGCTCATCAGATAGAATGTTTTCTGTTCCCAGCTTCATCTGAATTTTGTTTGACTTGAACATTGTTTTGCTTTTGCAGTCAAAAGCAGCCAAGGTCTAATTAATATAGTACATTTGTGACTGTCTTCTCAGGAAGAAGCAGTTTAATTTCTTTAGAAGTCAGAAAGAACAAAAAGATCTGTATCTATTATTTCTGATGGACTGGGTGACGTGTCTTTCTTTTTTTTTTTTTTTTTGCAGAAAAAAAAATATATGAAACAGATTGTCCAATGAGATGGGTAAAAAGCACATCTCTGGTCAGGACCATTACTATTTAAAATGGCTACAGGTCTACCCAGATAGTTTTCAAGATGATTCTCCAAAAAAAAAAAAAAATCTTCAAAGTCATTCAGCAGGTGTGTGGTTAGTAGTTAGAGAAGTAATGGTAGCCACAAAGATGGTACTTAGCAAAGACTCTGCTAGATCCAAATCCATGACACAGTCAGGATTGATGTCTCCTAAAACTTCTGCTAGGACAGATTGAGTAGTCCTGGATTTTCTAGTGCTGGATAAGTCATTATCCACAGCAATTCTTCATGAGTAGAGAGACAGACTCTTCTCTGAGGAGCACAACAAAAGGACCGTAGTCTTAGGTCACACATTGAACTGAGTGAAATTCCAACTGGATATACAGGAAAAAAGAAGAGGATGCAGTTCCTCTGTCTGACACGTTCAAGTTACTAACTCAGTTGGACTTGATGATCCCTATGGGTCCTTTCTGACTCAGGATATTTTATGATTTTATGATCAGAGAGACAGTACATTCTCTGCCCTTCAATAGCTTTCAAACTAGACAGGACAGCTATCCTTCTGACTTTGAAGTTGTCTGGTTTTGAGCAGGAGGTTGAACTTTCAGAGGTCCCTTGAAATCTGAATTATACTATGATTCTAATTTTAATATTTTATCAGTTGAAAAAAATATATTTTCAAGCATGCTTTATTTATGATAGTAATTATCCTTCATTTTGAACAGAAAAAAATCCTGGTCTTGATGTTTAGTAATTGTGTCTCCATAATTTCTATAAATGGTGTTTATATAAATGTAACTAGATGAAACAATCTTCAGTTAACATTTTAGTGTCTCCAGAATCTATGTGGTATTGTCTATGGGAAGGCAAACATCAAAACTGATTTTTAAGTTGCCTATGTTTAAAAGGTAAATTACATCCAAAATGTTAGAAAATCGTCCTGGACATTAGAGAGAACCAATAATTTTGATACTACAAACTATGAATATCTTTTTTGGCTTGAAACCTCAAGCTCCAGGTTTCAGTAGACCCCAAATGTAAAGGAAGATTAAAAAAAATTACAACATTTATTGTGTTTCTTAGGGAAAGCCATTAATCCCATGGAGGTTTTCATGACTAGCCTAGTATAACAGCAGCCACATTGAAAAATTATTTTACGAAATCAATGAAAATGTTAAAGAAGGCAAACATGAAAGAAAAGGCATCTGCTTCAATAAATTCACAGTATAAGTGTTAAGATGAAAGAGAACCACATGCGATGGCAGAAAGCAGGCAGAGAGCAAAGAGTGGTTTCATAGCGAGGTCTTTCTGAACAGCTCCATAAGCAATTGTGCTTCATTTAAATAGGCATCTCAACTCATTCCCCATGCACAACGTGGAAGGTAAAATTTAAAGGAGGCCCTGAAAGACAGGAGGAAATGGCTCAGTGACAAATGAGCACGAAAGCACGGCAACTAGTGCAGGCACTGATTGTCCACATAAATAAGGAGTACCAGGTCCTTGCCTGTTATTAGCACTGCCAGAGAACTGGACACATGCCGCGTCATGCCGTGAGCAGGGTTTTTTTATGACAGGTAACAACTTCTGGTTGAGTTTTGAGAAGGAATCCAGTCCTTAATCATAACAGTTTTGGTACTTTGTATGGGCAGATTATAATCTTTTCTAGTGTTTTGTTAACATGTAATCTATTTCTGAAATATAAGTGAATGTATCTATGAGCGAATAAGCTGCAGAAATAGTGTGTACAAAGGAGTGCTTGCAATTAAAATTAAAGTAGTTTAGATTAACAAGGCAAGTATGTGCATATCACCTTTTGTCAGCGTGCAGCCATTATCTGTAGCAACCAAAAATGCAGAACTAGACATGCATTAGAACGATTTGATGTGTAGTGTTAGTAAACTGCCAATTAACTCCTGCTAAAAATCTGGCCCTCATTAATGTTTAATACAGGAATTGTCTGTGCTCACTGTTACATTTAAAAGATGACAAATACACTTCTTTCTTTCTGCTCTCATTTCTTAAGAGCAAGGTCAGCTTACTGTAAGGTTCATAGCAAGCCAGTGTGGAAAGACAGTGTCATCCATCATTTAGGTATGTTTTCTCATTAGCTACATGAGTATTGCTGCTGTTGGCTTTATTGTTACCCTTGAAAATTTTATCTGGTCTGTCCTGTTCTGCCCTCATGAATTTCATTCTCATTTGAGTCCTCACTGAAACAAGAAATGTTTATTTTGCTAGAGAATATTATTATTTTATGTTTAATCATAATCTTTAAGTTAAGCAGATGCCACTACATTTAAACAAGCGTATATACAGAAACAACAAATGTGTTGGGAGATAATATAGGCTGAGTGATTGGATTGAAAGTATTTTGAGTAAGTCCTCCAGGTTTGTCTAGGTCAAACTGTTTCAGAAAGCTTTCATGGTCTCCCTTAGTTGCTTTAAAAAAAAAAAAAAAAAAAAAAAGTATAATAATATCACAGTATTTCAATTTTGCATTTGAAAACATTTGTATTATTATTGTGATTTTGTTACCATCATCATTATCATCATAATCATTATTTTATTTAGGATTTTCTTTCAATTTACTTTAAGAAATCCAATATCACATTCTCATGTTCAAGGCAAACATTTCAGTTCAGGTCAAGGGAAAGACTGTTTTTTAAGTGTTTGATTCATCTAAAATATTTTCAATTGCCATATTTTAAATGAAATTTTCTTCATTTTAATTTTGCTTCTATTTTTCTTAACTGAAGAAAGAAGCTGGCAGCACAGCTTTAATCTTATCAAGATCTTTAGTAATGAGAGCAGCTGCACACCAGAAAATTGGCTTTCATTTATTCACTCATTTGATCTTGGATACCTAATTTGATTGATAGATGTGTCTATTCAGGTTTTGCACTTGTGCTGACATCCTAGTGCTGGCAGAACTTGAGTTACTTGAGAAAATCAGACTCTGTTTCCACAGATCAACAGGTGCAAACTCATAAATGTTGTTTGCACCAAGCACTGTGGAAATAATGTTAAGAGAATAATTATGCAAGGAGTGATGATGGGTCTTTCAAATAGGAGGCAAACAGCCAAGTCAGGGATAGTTTGCCATGGGTCACTGGAAAGTGAGTGTCTACCCAAACCCAGTGACGGAATATTAAAATTTTGCTGTAGCATTTCTGATACTCAAACTTGAAAGTATTGTTTCATTTACTCTCTGAATGAGCGGGGCAGGTGCCTTAATGTTCAGGTTGTTTTTGTAAGTTATAATTGCGCTGAGCTACAGGAGTCAATCTGGAAAAGCTGATGAGGACTTAACTTTGACACTATATTTGTTTGGTTTGAGGGGTTTATTTCAGTGAATTTTGTTTATTTCAGCTTTATTTTGGTCATGTAATCTAAATGCCCATTTGTGGCTGCAGTGTACTGGATGTACTACTGGCATACATCCTTTACCTTGGCTTTAAACCAAGAGGAATTCAGGATGTTTGTTCTGAGTGTGCTCTGCAATGTGTACCAAAAGATGGGGGTGAAGAAAAGTAGGACACTCACTTCTACTCCAAAGCATTAATGTACATGTACCCTCAGCCAGGGAGACTTCTTTACGTTGTGTATTTGTGACATTTTCATGTTCCAGTCACAGGAGTGTTCAGGCTCTGCAGACCCACCAGCTTTGGCTCTGGGCTTAACAGATTGCTTGTGCCTACTGCACATTCTGCATATTCAGTCTTCTCGGTGAGCATCTAACTTAAGAACTAGGGTACTATCTCAAGAAAATGAAGGAAGGTAAATACATCCTGAATATAAATCAAGATACCTAAGTAGACAATGGCCAAATTATTTATGTAAGGGTGGTCAGATGTCCCTCTGGAGGCACGTGTTTTTATCATTGCTTACTGATGCACATTAGATACCCCGCATTACTCAGCCCTCCCTCTCTGACCCCTTGCAATATTCCTTACGATGTCCAAAATCTATGGAATAGTAATCCATGGAGTGAAAGAGTACAAGGTGATATATTAACTCTGAGTATCTAAATGTAAAACTCTAGCCACAAGTTCTATTTCCTCCAGTATTTCTTTTTCCAAAGTAAGTTCAAGGCATCAATCACTTTTTTTTTCTTACCCCAGGTCTTCTTTGGGGCCCCTATAATCCCTACAGGATTATATTTCACAAACCATCTGCTGAGAGTCAAGGAAAACCTTTCTGCTTCCTCCACTCCAGCCTCCCCCTTGCAGGATAACATAGCCACAGGTCACAGCTGAAAACTCCTACAAAAACCTTCCTGTTTTCTGCTGTTCTTCAGCTCACTCAGGCTATTGCTGACTTTTATGAGCTGGATTTCTTAAGCTGATACTTGACTATGCATTCACAGTACCCTAGCTGTATTCTGAAACACATCTGGGTGACTGTATAAGCAGCAAAGGTAATACATTTTTTGATTTTTGGATAACAATTTTTCGTCCTAGAATTTGTATTCTTTCAGCACTGAGTGATTTTGGCAGAAAACTTACACAAACCTTATGGAAAACATAGAAGTAAAGGTGCTGTTACTGAACAATGTAACAAATAAGAAAGCTTTTCTTGGTTTTAATTATTATTACAATAAATTTCTTTTCATGCCTGATCTAGAAATGATCCATATCTCCTGCGTGTTCCTTTTGTACTCTGTATTTCTGCTTCTCATGATTTTCATGGGAAATCTCTCATCTGCTTACCAAAGAAGCAAAGCAGCAGGAAATTTCTACCCTCACCGCTGTGAGAGTTCTTAGTCTATGAGCTCGAAAGACTTAGCCACTGAGAAGGATGTATGTAATAGGGAATGCCAGAGATGATAAAAACATTTAAACCAGAAGAAGAGACGAAAGTATGCAAGACCCTGTTCATATAACAGTATTAGCTTTCTTAGGAACTAGATGAAAGAGAAAAAAAAATGACAGACCTTACTCAGAGCATGAAAGATGTTGCCACACCAGAGCATAAGACTGAACACTTTGTCCAGACCTGCTGAGGTCCCAGATATACAATGTCATGTATATGGCTGTCTGCATGAAAAAAAAATCTGAAAAAATCTAAAGTTTTTTGCAGCTTTTTGGGAAGAATAATAAAAATTAATTGTTCTGAGTAGCAGAGAACCTCTAGTGACTATATGACCATAGTCTGTCAGTGCATGGAAACAAGTAGTAAATATAGCCATGGAAGGAGTGAATATACTGTCATAAAGCTTGAAGGCAGGTGTATATCTAATTCTTTGACTTATGTCTAGCATGTTCCATTTCTTACAGGATCAAAAGAAAGATAAATGAAAAAAGCAAAATATAAGATTTGAGATGACCAATATCAATGCTAAGCATATGTGCACTTTATCCAAACAACACGAAAAACACTATCATTATGCTAAGCACTTCGTATCAGGCCTATTAGTTGTCTTCTACTTATTCAGATTGCTATCAAAGAAATTATTCAATTTTAAATCATTATGTTTAAGTAATTACTCATTCAAATTACCTTCGGCAACAAAATATATTTCTACCTTTCTGACAGCAATTTCTTAGTGTATTTTCAGTAAATTAATAAAAAGAATAATTTATAAGCACGGTGACATTAACTATTTTAAGAAATGTTTTGTCTGTGAGGAACCATTTACCCATTTTTCCCATATAAAGTACTAGGCACAAGACCAAGAGCTTTTTTTTGTTTGCATGAAGGAAACCAATGGGCTGCAGAATCCTTTAGTCGGTTCATTTTCTTACGATTTGCTAATGCAACACTTTCTGCCGCTTCCGGATTCCCCCAGCTATGACTGATCAAGGCCTGGTGCAGGCTAGAAAAATCTGGAGACAGCTCTGAATTATAAAGGCATATTGTCCCAGAAGAAACTTTTTTACCAGGAAATAGCTTGTTTGAAAGGAGACTATACCCTGTTTTGAATGGTCGATTCCCATTTTGTCCTAACTGTGAGCATATTGGACAATCTCGGTCATTTCAGAATTAGGCCAGGAAGAAAAATTCAGACTTGATTATGAATATCACTCTCTAAGATGGAGGTTTTTTTGCACTAGCCTCTATGAAAATGTACAGTAACCTACACTATGAAGCCTAAAGAGTTTTCAGTCCTGATGAATGTTCATGAATGTCCATTTCTCCACACAGGTTTTATGAAAAAAAAGTCAAAGCAGAAAACCATATTCCCTTGTTTAGCAAATATTTTTTGTATTGGAGTTATCTCTGAGCCTTTATCAGCTTCAGTGCATGATAAAGGGGAGATATTTTAAACTTACTTTTGGAACTGAAGTCTGAAGAGCAGAAATGTTAATTTGTTTTTTGTAAAATGGCTGTATAAACATGTCCTCCTCC
>JAOWBP010050443.1:0-19554 GCA_028571105.1 Tragopan temminckii
GGCCCTGCATGTGGCAGGGGGGTTGGAGATTCATGATCCTTGTGGTCCCTTCCAACCCTGGCCATTCTGTGATTGTGAGATAAGGTCTGTTTTATTTTAAATCACTGTCTCCAAACATCTGTTTTGGACACTGCTGGGAAGAAGCTCTGGAACCAGATGGACCTCTGGTGTGGCTTTTTTTTATGCATCATCTAAGGACTAGTACTCATGTGGACTGTGAAAGACAGAGTTGGAAGACCTGCTCAAGAACTAATAAAGCACTGCAGAGAGACATGTGAAAGGGACAAATGGAAACAACAGAAGAAGGTCATAAGAAAACAATGAATATTAGTTATTCTAAAAGTTCAGGATACAGATATTGAGAACAGATTTACTATTTGTATTCCCTTCCTTTCAGTATTTTGTTTTTAAATGTTGTTCTAGCGTGCAATACTGGCTTCTAAAAATTAAAAGGAAAGAGAGAAATAATGAAAACAATTCAGAAGCAAGAAACAGCTATACAAATCTAACCTTGAAATAAGAGGCATTTTACTAGCTGTGAGGATACATAGATATTGAAAGAGCTTATCCAGTAAGTGGTAGATTCACCACAGACTGGAGCCTTTAAAGATGAGATATTTAAAGAGTCCTCAATCCAGTTAGGAGGAAAAAAAATAGTCATTGATTAGATGACCAGTGTAGTCTCTTCTGACCTTAAAATAAGTGAGTATATAGATATCCTCCTACCTTCCCTTATTCCCTAACCTTGTAGGGGAAAATTTCAGAACCCAGCAAAGAGAAGTGTAGTCTCTTCTGAGCTTTGAAATACACTGCCAGATAGGAGTTCACCCGAGCCTCTGCAACCCCACAGATGAATCTACCCTTGCTTCAGGTACCTCCATGCAGGGAAAGGTAAGACTTGACCACTTGGTAACTGGATGGATATATTCTAGAACTTTCATGTCATGTCTCATTTTCTCATCTTCTGTCACTCTCCTCTGCTGAGACAACCAGCTGGCTGAAGGGTGGATCAGGTAGGTCAGTGCTTTGAAAAACTGCAAGAAACCTTCTTCATAGGTGCCCAACTGAAGACCAAGCCAAACACCATGCTTGGGAGAACAATATTTTCTCCAGCTTCTCAGCCTCAGCCTTCTCAGAGGCTTTAGCCTCTGAGCAAAGGGGATTTTCTACTATCATTTATTGGCAGACTCCAGCATAATTCCCCTACTCACACAATCTGCACGTCCCACAGTTTTCCTGCCATTTCAGAAGTCCTACACCATAACAGCAGTCATACTTTCTGCCTCCCTAAAGCAGAAACTGAATTGTCCTGGACTAATGCAAGTCACTGGGCACAAATTAGGTCATTTGGGGAAATATGAATAGCCTGAAGCACAGAAGCAGTCAGGTGAGCTGATGAAACCCTGGAAAGCCTATACAAGCTGCAGATTTGCTCTTAACTGCAGCTTTCTTAAACATCAGAAGCAAAGCAGCAGAGGGAAAACACAGTGTGCTATTATGAGTCATTCCCCTGTTCTGCTGCATCTTTATTTGCATTTAATGTATGACATTAAGGCCTTTTGAGAGCATCTAGAATCACAGAGCAAATTACGATAATGTCTTATCAAACAGTCTTCCAAGAATATCTTCAGTATCTTCTTTCATACGAGTCTTCCCATAGCATACATTTATACAGGTCACTATAAAGTACTGCCTCCTGTGCATTTCCATAGAAACTACAAATAATACAAAGAGCATAAGAATTTGACAGTGTACCTGAGAATGTGCTCTATTTTTTCATATAGTCACCATCATTAGCTATGCAATTTCACCAGCCATGAACAAGAACTGCAAGCCACGCACATGAAAACCCACACCAGTGGAGGTGACCCACTGTCACCACTGCTGAAACACGCCACCCACTGCCTCACTGTGCTCATAGTCACTGTTTGGTCTCCAGAAATGTTCAGCACAAGTCAATGAATGTCAGCAAGTGCAATTTTTTTTTTTTCCTCCCCCCACATGGAGGAATTCAAATCTTCCCCAGTTTACCTCATGTGCACTTCCACATCAGACATCATTCTGTCAGACCGCCTCCCTGCTGCCATCTGTCACATGGCAACGAAATGTAACAGAGCATTGGTGGGAAGGTTTAACCTCTACTGCCATATTACCAACATCCACCTCTGACTTTGTGGGCAAACAATAACAAAGGAGATTAGTTTTGAAGCAGCCCTCATACACAGCTTTAGAAAAAGCCTGTGACTACTTAACTGCTTCACAGCGCTCTTGAAAACATTAAACATCTATTCAAGACTCAGAAAAATGTGTGTGAAAGATGAACATGTTGCAAAGCACCTGTTCTCCTGAAGCTACTGGGGACCTAAAGATATTTTTATCTTTTAAAATTTTCTTTTTCTTACTGTTTTTCAGAAGGCCCATTGTCAGTTTCAGGTTTTCTCTTCTCACACACAGGCAGCAGTCACCACAGGGCTCTGTTTTACTTTATTTTCAAGCTGTATCCCCCAGCATATCCAGAAGCAAGGGCAGAAGTTATCAAACGGTACAACTGACATTCTTCATCTCAACGAGGCCTGACTATATACAGCAAAATAGTTCTGTGCCAACGGTAAAAGAAAGCTCTTTTAAACAGAAACCAATTATTTTGCACCAGTTCTAAGAAATTTTGTGAAGTTATTTATGATTTAGCCATTTCTAACCATAGACCATCTTAGTGCCTCACTGTTCAGGCCCTGTAGTCTCTCCATAGCAAGATGAAGCCTGGTCCAAGTGACCTTGTATTCTATTTCACACTGAGTAACTCAGTACAAGAGCTCTTGAGACATGGTGCTCATCAAGAGCCCCACACAAGGGATCCTCCTGGTAAGCATGACTAAATATATGAGGAGAGGAAGGAGGACACTGTCACACTGAACAGGAGCTCCTGCTCTCCCACTCAGAGTAATTTGGCCAGGCATTAGTAAACCTCAACTCCCAGCCTCCAAGGACCAGCCAGCCCTCCACAATACAGCTTCAACACATCTTTTCCTCATAACCACTGTTTTTTTTTAACCCTCTGTTTATCAAGCTTACCTACACAGACTTCAGAAATCCAAACTCAAGCCTCCTCAGGCATGCTGTCTCCAAATCCAGGTGCGTGTATCACAGCCCCATAGAAGCAAAACATTAGCTGTTTTCTCTTAAGAGCAACATGCACCATGATTGCCCACAATATAAACATGACTACAAGCATTCACACAAGGGGAGGGAAGACATAGGGAAAAAAGAATAAAATCCATACAGCAAATGTTAATGGACTCTGCTGCCAGTTGCACAGCAGTAGGGCAGGCTGAACAGGTAATGGCCCATTGGTTCGTATGATACCTATGCTCATCTCTGCAAATCTGTTTGGTCCTTGCATGGAGAATACGCAGAAGTTTTGATCACAATTATCCTCCTCCAATATAACTGCAGTTTTTAGGTAAACCATAACCAGGAGATAGCCGAAAATACATTTTTACTAATAATACCAGAAAAAAAAAAGAACAGAGCCTCTAGCATTTCAGACATTATGGCTGTGAGCTAGGCAGAAGATCTATACCTCTCACTTCTGTAGCTTACCCAAGAAAGATTTCCAACAACTTTGCAACTCTCAAAACCAATCTGTTACTGCAAAATGCTCAGAGTTCTGCCTGTCTCTGGTTTTAATGCAACATATAAAGTTTCTTACCTTCCTAAAAACAGAAGTAATTTCTATTTAATGACAACTTTTAATGAAAGTTTGGTACAAGTCAAACTAGGAGCAAAAAAAAAAAACAACACCAAAACTGAAGTGTTCGCTCGGTTGCTTTTGTGACGTCAGAAGCTCTTTTAGAATATAGTTTCAGTTTAATCTCTTCTACTACTTTAACTAGTGATGCAATGCTAGTGTCTCAAGACACAGGATGCTGCTGTTTGGTACACCTTTATTCCATTATCAGAAGGCTCCTACTGATAGTTGTCCCACTTGCTGGATATGGGTCTGGGGCCATTCATTACTTCTGTAGTGTATTTTAAATGGCTACTGCCTAGCTCCTCAAGCGGTCTTGACCGGGTCAGTAGTTTTAATTCTGCTTTTTAATTCTCTGCAGTCACTGGGGCTTTGACACCGTATTCACTGTAAGCCTTAACACAACTCCGCAGCTTCCCATACGCTCAGTACACTGGAACAATGAGGTTAAGGACTAGAATAGACTGTGAATTTGACATCCTGCTGCTGACCCTGGAGTTCAGAAGCTGCCCTTGTCAAGCCAGAAGGGAGCTGAAAGTAGCGAGTACAGCCACATCTCCCTGCTGCTTTGGACAGGGGCTACAGTGGTGTAACCCAGCCACACACAGTTGATTCACTCATTCCCTCCAGATGGGTTGGAAAGTACTCTTTCTTCTCTGGTTGACCAAGAACCTTCAGTCAGATGCCTGCCAACATTTTGCAGTTTGCTGAATATTTATCTGTTAAAGGGAGATGCTGAAAGTCCTGGGAGCAATGCATCAGAATAACCAGCTCTAACTACACTGTCTTTTAGATACTGATACATCTTGGATCAAGACATCTGTTTAGCAATATCTTGTGAGAGCTGACACTCTCCCATGGAAAAAAATTAAAGCAAGTGAAGACCTTTTGTACAAGTTATTCCAGCCAAAATATAGGAAAGAATAGTTGAGACTTGTGATATGCATTTTTTTCCCCTTAAGTGATTTGCATTAACTAGGCAAGGAAGATACACCAAATATCAGGTATTTTCCAACAAACTAAGTCACATTAAGTCACCCTAGTAGTTCTACATAAGCTGTACCCAGAAAATGGTGCCTGCCTTCATAAATATCTAAGTTTAAATGAAGGAGTCATCAGTAGGTGTTGATGCGACCAAGGTATTCTCTAATCACAAATCCAAGATCTCTGCTGGTACATGGTCTTATTTAGCATGTGAAATCAGTCCACACCACTTTCAAACACCCATTTCTGAAGTTTGCTTCATCTTAGTATCAGCTGATGGAGAGCCTTGTAGAATTCTCTAGGAATTATGTCTTCCTTCAAATTCAGATCTCATACCTTGATTTGTACTTACTGACCTTCTGTAAAGAAAAGATGGACCACCACTCCATTTCCTCTCAAGTTCCTATGTTAAAAAACTCAAATCTCCATTTCCTCCCCTTCCAACTCCTGGTCATTTCTCTTCATGCTCTGTCTTCCATTGTTTATTGCAGTCCAGCTCTGCCCCTTAGTGCAATAAAGCACTCCCTTTCGCAACCCTCTGGATTTTAGCACCTTAACTGCAGCTAGGCATCAGATTAACAAAGCAGGGGAAGGAGGGGTAGGATGAATAAACTAAAAACTGTGCTCGGCAGTCTTCAGCCACAGAATTCTCCCTGCACCCTGAAGATGCAGATGGTCACATACAAATTTTGATCAGCATGTAGGTACTGAGAAGGAGGAGCAGTGGTTATTCACCACCAGCAGACAGAATATTCTGAGAATTCATCACGCATAAGGACATATCCAAGGACATGCAAACAACTTTTTTTCTTCAGGAATTTAACTAATCCAAGCAAAAACCTTCATTCCCTTTTGAAGCCCATTTTTTTGCCCAACTTACTCAGAACCCTCTTAAAGGAATTATGAGCTCCTACACAGAGGGATGGGAAGAGGGAAACAAACAACAAACCAAAAACAACTGACTTACCTTTGTCTTTATCTAACAGAATTCTGCTATTTCTCAAGATAGCCAAAGTCAGTGTAAATAGAACAACTGGGAAGATCTTGCCTTGAACAATTTAAAACCAGAAAAATAGTAAATAACTGAAAATAATGTCTTAAAATTAATACTGCTGAATATGCCCAATTGCCAGTGCACTGTTCAAGTATAATTCCAGTCATCACTGCGTCATCAAACAAAGGTTTTACCATAGATAAATTCAAGCAACATAATATAACAAAGAGGAAAGTCGAGGCATGAAATTTTGTTTGGTATTCATTCTTAGTATCCTACCTGGGAGGTCCATTTAAGAGAGGAAAGATCCCTGTGGTTTATTTCTGCTCTTCTGAACCAGAAAGTATAATTTATTCTCCCACCAAAAAGCACAATTGCCTACATCAATCTCAGGTGCATTAGCAGGAAAAACAAGTGTTTTGAAATGCAGGGAGAAAAAAAAAAAGTAAATATAAATTAATCACCAAAACCCATAATCAGATGCGTTAGTGGTCACTCATAATTACACACAGTGCCCTGGAGGGCAGTCATACAGAAGTGAATACATTTTAGTACGTCATAGGGATAATATATTGCTAGCTCTAATGAGAGCACCAGTCTATGATAAAAGTCAATATGAAGCACCTAAAGGTTTTTCTTTTTTTTTTTTTAAATCCTGTGTACAGCTCAGATCAGAAATATCTATCTTAGAAAAGACAGTCTTCCAACATACCAAGATTACTGCTGCCTAAAAATTGTTTTCAATCCCTTTTTACTAACAGCTTCTGACAAAGCTAGTAACAGCCTTGTCACAAAGCAGTAGGTAAAACTGCAAGAATTAATTACATGTTATTTGTTTAACTTCTCTTGAAATCTGCCTCCAGCCCTTCTGTTTGAAAATTCATTGTTTCACCTAAATCATCTTTTCTTCATTCGCACTGTGCTACCCAGACTCACAAGTGCATTAAGCATTTACCTCCTTTTGTTTAGGAAAGGAATGAATTTAAACAAACAGAAAACACTTAACATGCTTCTCCTCTATTAAAACTTAATTCTGCTTTTAATCCTGGACTAGATTCCTGATAGATTCATTTCTACTATTAAGTTGAACTTGAGTCTCTTTCTTCCTGATGAGTCTAACAGGAAGAAGATGCTACTCAGCACAAGCAGTGGTATCAATTTTTGCTCCCGCTATTTGATTCTACTTTATTAGACATACTCAAAGCTTTGTTTCATCTTGTAGCTTCCTTCTCAACTTCCTCTCTTTCACTATACTGTCACAGCTCACACTTCTAACAGTACGCTATGGGCAAGCAATAACTACAAGAGAAAAAGTTACTTAGGAAGAAGAAAATCAAAGGAGAGGCAGATCAGAAGCACTCTTCTCTCTAATTAGAACACATTTGACTGGCTTAAATATTACTTCTGTCATGCCTGGTTATCCCTAACTTACTGTCAGATCTGACATACAGATCCAACCATTACTTACTGATAAGCTACAACACAATAATCCAACCAAAAATAAACAAAAATGGTCAACACACCATATTATGAAAAAAAAATGCCCAAGTATCTATCAGCACACCTCAGCCACGCTGCTTCCAGTCCCAGTAAGATCATAGAAGTGACAAAGATTCAGCCAAATCACGTTGTTTTCTTAACTGTATAGCATTTAACTAGGTGGGTTTGTTTTTTTTTTTGTTTTTTTTTTTTTTTTGTGTGTGTGTGTGTGTGTTTGTGGGTGTTTTTTTTTAGTGCTGCAATTCTTTTTCTAGGGCCTAATGTGATTTCAAAAAAATCTTATTGTCTAATGACCTGCAAGAACCAACCCTTCCTTTCACACTTTTTAGCCATGAGATGAAGCCACCAGCAAATGAACCCTTCCCCTGTTGAATGAAAGCTGCACTCTGGGCAACCTTGCACTTAAGACTTTCTGCACTTGGCTCCTAGTGTGTTTGCTCTGAGATCACCAATCAGCATAGCCCTTGCATGCTCCCAGCCAGTCGAGCACTGTCCTCTTCCCCTGATTTTCTGCCATCCAGATAAAAAGTTGTTGTTTCTCTCGTTAGGGGTGGCATGCTGACAGTCAGGACAGCATCTAGCCTGCAAGGCAGGCAGCTGCTTCCACTGCTGCAGGAGCTGTGCATCAGAGCCTGTTCATCCCTGCTGACCCTGATGCTGCCTGCCTAATCCCAATAAATCATGGGCTCAGACAGCTCCTGCAAACACTCCCTGATGGGCTCTAAAAGCAAGGAGGAAGCAGAGCACATATTTTTTATCTTTGTCATTCCTGCAGTTGTACCAGCTGAGTGCTGCCTTACAATATTCACTCCTGCAAATGCTCTCCTGAGAGGAACACATGCCAGGGAATATCAAGCTGTGGTTTCTGCTGAGCACAAAAGTCACGCAGGATGACCAGACCTTGACTGCCACAAAACTTTCCTTTCAGCAATGTTTTTTCCAGGAAAAGCACAGTCTACCTTCTTCAGAGCAGCCTCATATAGCAAAGTCAGTGTGCTGAGCACCTTGTGACGGTGTTTCTTCCAGGTTTCCCCGTGACACGTCAGGTGTGGCCCAGGACTTGTCTGTGCTTTGCTGCTCAAGAGTGAGTGCAAGAAACATGCACTTCAGCTGTCCCAGGAAGACAAGCCTTGTCTGGAGCCTTTACAGCGTGTCTGCAACATTTAGTTAAGGGTTCACCTGGGAATAGAAAGACAAGGTGCTGCTTTCCCTCCAGATAGGAGATGGCAAAATTAAAGCAAATTAAGACAGATGAACTATCGTCCTGCCAGAAGAAAGTTAACTGGATTTAAATCCTACCACTGATGCCTACTCTGTAATATATAGGATTTCTACTATTCTGTGTGACACACATAGAAACAGCAACATACCCAAATACCGGCAGGTACTTGCAGGTCCAGCTTGTAGTCTCTTAGCCAAAAGTAAATTACTCATAAGATAACACACAAATAAGCCCAAATGAGTCTAAAAACAGACTTATTACGCATACCCACAAAGGCACTGACATCCAGATTTTGGGTTGGATTTAGATAACATAGCCCCATTGATCACTGCTGCAGCATCTATGAAATAATTTGCTTTTCCACTTTAGAATCATGTCTGAGCCCATAATTATTTAGCACCACATGCCAACCTCCAAGTGAGTTAAAGATGAGGCGCATTCATCAGCACTGCCATTGGTCTGCTTGTTCAGAATCAGTGCCAGCCACACCACTACAGACTGTCGGTCAGGCAACCTGCAAATCCTTAGCTACAGGTTACACATAAAACAAGCATAGAGACATTAAAACAACTATGAAAAGAGGAGAGGGGAAAAATAGAACAATAAAAACAAAAGGAAAACCAACACAATAATATTTGCTGGAAGCAACAGATTGTTTTGGGTCAGGATGATTTATATAATAATTGCATTTTGAGCAAAATCTGCCAGCTGATACATGCAGAACATAAATCACAACTGACTGAACTTGTTCATCAGCATGGGAAGCTTCCTTCTTGGAGACGGAAGAGAGGGAGAAGCTTCTTTCTCTAATAAAGAAAAATTAGAAGTATTTATTGCAGTATCCTCAAAATGCTATCTTTCTTGAAAATCTTTCTGTTAACACATTTTCTTTTGGATTCATCTATCTTTATAAGAGATCCGTTCCCTTCTGTAGTCCCTGCGTGAAACCTCAGCTTCTTTCCACTCTGTTCCCTGCAAATCCTTGCAGCCAGCATTATACCAGACACCAAGTAGCTGTTTGCTTTTAATTGCTATCAGCAGCGATTAGGACAGGAAAAAAAAAAAAGAAAAAAAAAAAAGAATATTCACCAAGCTGCAGCCAGGATGCAGAGCAGGTAACTCAGCAGGCCAGGGTCCCTCCATGCTTCCTCCCTGCCCGCAGGGGGCTGTCGGAGATGCGTGCAGATGAACGCCTTCATGGCGGCCCCACTTTGAGCACTGTGTGCAGATTGGGGCACCACAGTATAAAGAGAGCATAGAACTGTTAGAGAACGTCCAAAGGAAAGCTACAGAGATGGTGAAACACCCAGAGGGCAAGACGAATGGGGAGCAGCTGAGGTCCCTGCGTTTGCTCAGTGCAGAGCAGAGGAGTTGAGGGGAGGCCTGATGGCGGCTGCAGCTCCTCACAGGGAGCGGAGGGGCAGCGCTGAGCTCTGCTCTGTGTGACAGCGACAGGGCCCGAGGGAACGCCGTGGAGCTGTGTCAGGGGAGGGGAGCTGGGGGTTAGGGACAGGGGCTACAACAGAGAGCAGTGGGCACAGCCTCAAGCTGCCTGAGTGCAAGAAGCATCTGAGCAGTGCTATTGGAGCACGTGTCTGAGATTTGGGTGATGCTGTGTGGACACAAAAGTTGGACTCAGTGGTCCTTATGCATCTCTTCCAACTTGGGCTATTCTGTGATTTTTCTAAACGGCACAAAGGTAGTCATAGGTTGCCTGAATTCCAAATGATGTTGTATTAACTTCCCTTAACAAAACACCTGCAATTCTACAGAGAAGGGTTGGGGGGAAACACGTTCCAAGTACCTGTGTCTAAGCTGTGAATTATCAGGAAAATTTGAACAGCTTGAACACTAATTCAGAAAGGTGAGCTGTTGTAACTTCACGCAGAGAAGTTGAAGAGATTTCACTTTAACATACTTTTCTTTCAGTTACTATAGTTATTGAATCCTGTATTCAAACAAACTCTGCAGACAACAATCCACAGACAAACCCCCAGGGTAATATTTGAAGGCAGGAGCTGTAAATAACACATGGGAATAACAGCTAGAGTCTTCAGCAACACGAGGTGATTCAAGTCCTGTGTCCCCACGCTCTGAATTTGTCCTGCAGAATCCAATTGCAATTTCTGCACCAAGGTATTTGTGACACTTCACTGCCACCAAGAGCTTCCAAAGCCATATTGTGCTTTTTTTTTTTTTTTTTTTTTAAAGCATACCTTTTTCCTGACTTCAGAGGAGAAGACACTGAAAAATAACTAAGAGGGACTGCTACTTTAGTCTGAGTCATTCTTTTCTCACACTGATGCAAGTTTTCCTCTCTCCCAGCCTGTTTCACCTCAGCAGTCTGTGAAGGCAATGCTTTACTCCTAGGGATTCCTGTACTTGTTCAATGTCAGTGACTCCTACTGCTAGTGCAGGGATTGTTATGGTTGAAGTGAATCAAAAGTTCAGAAAACAAGCAGCAAAAACGTAACTTATTTGTTCATAAGTATTGCTACAAAAAAAAAAAAACCTGATCATATTAATAAAACAATCAGAAGACAAAAGGAAAGCTTGCATTGAATTATATCAGGATGACCAGTAGTAGCTCATACTGAAAGTCAACAAGAGGACTCCTATCACAGATTGTAGAAGTCCATGACAAACTCTCATCCTAAGCACAGCACACATCCAGAAGTTTTTACAAAACACAGGCATTACTTATCTACAGATGTAGCAGCCTCACATCCCTACAACAGCATACCTCTAACATTTCACTTTTAGAAAAAAGGAAGCTGAATGTGCCCCAGAAGATCTGTTCCCCTACTGCTATCAGCGCTACCTCCAAGTCATAACATAAGTGCCCTAAAAGACAAGCAAATGGCAAAGCACTGTAGTTCCCTAAAAGCAAATACTTCCAAAGATGTGGACTTTGAATTTTATTATCAAATGAGCAAGTGCTCATTATTTGATAAGATGGAAAGTGTAATACTCAGCAAAATTGCGATATATGGGTACACTTTGGCATTAAAGAGAACAAATTCCCACACTTCAGTTTTTCTTCTAATCTTTCATTAGAATATGTGACTAGTGATATTTCAAATAGATAAATGCTGTTTTATCAAAAAACATCAGGCTTTTCAGAATTTTAATCCTTGTTTTTATAACAGCCACTAACACGGAGGCACTAAAATTAATATAAGGTCTGCTCTCTAGTAGATACTATTGTTTCCCAAGAAAATTCCCCCTCCTCCCCCTGTGTAATAGGACACAATACACCACTTAGCAGCAGACCTTAATTGCACATTTCCATAAGTAGTAAACATTTGGATGACAATTTCCTCCTGTGTTTTTTTCCTTATTTGATTAATTCATAATGATGGAATTGGAGATTTCTTCCTTGCTTAAGCTTAATATAAGCCTCATTTATGGAACTTCAAGATTAGTATAATTTGAATGATTCCATATTTCTGATGTTTTATAAGCATAATGAGAGGAAACAACTTCATACGTTGTTTACTTCATTATCTAGAGGCCAAGTAGTTATTTGATATGGAAAGGATAACAGTAATGAATTATAGAGTAAACAAAATAACATCATCATTGCTTATACATATTAAAACTATGCCTGAAGACAAGCTACTGTTCTGGCACAACACACAAACAACTCAGCCCTTATCCATAAAGAGCTGTTAAGTTTTAAATACCTGAGCCAGTAGAGGACAAGCACGATAACAACAAGAAATAGAAACAGAAGAAGAGTTACGACACTCAAGTATCAGGTTAGTTTTTTTGTTTGTTTTGTTTTCTCCTTTTTAAGTCTTTGCTTTAGGGCTCACTTAGAAAAGCAACATTTAAGTAAGAGAGAAAGCCTAATGAAAGGTAGGAAATCAAGGTGAACAGCCAGAAGAAAGGAGTCAGCCCAATTCACAGAAAAAATGAAGTATATAAAAAATGCCATGTTCCCAAAAGGCAGCACAGCCTCCACAACCACAGCAGGCACTCTAAGACCACTGCTAACAGTCACAGTACCTTTTCCTGGTGCTTGTGCTTTCCAGTCCTTAAGGTACAGCTTCTTCCTGGATTACCCCCAAGTTCTTGCCAGCTAATCTAGCTGAGACAGAAATCATGGTTTACAACATTGCTCTCCTGCAGCTGAGAGTGGTAAGGAGATGAGTGGGCCCAGGTGGAGCTTGTTGCCCCCACAGTGGCAAATGAGGTAGCACAATCTGCTTTCCCATCCTTCACAGGTTAACATGGAGCTCATCATGTTTATTGAGGAAAATAGCCTGAATGACTCAGTAGATTCTTATCTAAAGATAAATGTTGTAACAGCAAAGATAAGTGATTAAGCTATGTTTAATTAGTATAAACACATAAAACATCCTTGTGAAACTCCTTATCTTTTTCTTCTTTGATGTCCTGATTGATAAGCTGCTGGAGTGTGTGAGCATATCAGAGGTTACTAGCAAGCCTAAAAGGGGCAAAGGAGTATAGAGAGGGATAGATAGCACAGTAAATGCAGTAATACTTTGCAATATTGAAAAGAGTATAAGGAAAACAAATGTGAGCCTTGAGCTCTGAACTGTGATTCTTCCACTTTCCAGCCCAAACAGTAAGAATTTTTTATAGCCATCTAAGTACCAACAAGCACAAGCTCTACAAATTGCCTCAGTGTCCAGATATCATGCCTATATGGTGTTCCTGTGCCTGTAACTTCATCTCATACCAATTAAAGTGATATAACCCAGGGGATACTTCTACGTGATCCTTTCAGACCTTGGACAGGATCTCTAGAGTGGTGGGAAGCATCTGAGATGGACTGTGCAGCACTGCAGTCACAACCATGCCACCCCCTGAGAGCAATAGGGGAAACATAAAGGGAAATTTGGAGATGAGAAGAAAAGTGCTCGTGGTGGTAGAAGACAGCTGAGGCAGAGCAGTGGGTGCAATATACATGATGTGAGAGGGAAACTAGGCTTCATGTGGCTATTTTTTCTCTAAGGAAGCTCTAATTGTAAATAATGTAAATAGTAAATCACTTGGGCTTTCCTCTGGCTGAAATTCCACTCTCAGATGGTGGTTACTTGCTGATAATGGACTGTAGCATCATTTGCTGTAAATCGGGGTGGTTCTGCAAATGCCAAGGCAGTTAGTTAGACTGATTTAAACCAGCTGAGTATCTGGCCTTGAACATCATGCAAACATGCAGCACAAAGGTATCTTCCGCTCAGTGGATTTACAGACATTCTCTGCTAGAATGGATGGGCTTATCCTTACAATTCACTGCTTTCTATATCACCGATGTTTTGAGCCCAGAGCTAGCATGGCCATGCTTATTCCACACAGCTTGCAGGCTTGCTCTGGACCAGAGTGCCTTGCTCACAATTTTGTTATACAGAGAGGCAGGGATGCTGCATCCCAGTACCTAGACAGGATGTGCCTAAGGTGCAGATTCCATCCCAGGGCTGGGAATCTCCCTGCCTCCCTCCTTGATGCTCTTCCAGAGCCCCCATCCCATTGAGGAACACCCCTCATCCACTGCGTTTGGTCAACACTGCAACAGAAACCAAGGAGCTTGTGGGTTTACATGTAGAGCTTCCCAGCATGTGAATCCCATCCCAGCGGTGCCATTAATGAGTATTAGAGAAGGCATTAGCTGCTGCTGGGAAATTACAGTTTTCCTGGCTATTTTTGTCTCGAGATTCTATGTGTAAAGCTAACTTGGCACCATGTCTCTGTGATGACTATTTACATAATTACAACTGGCTTCTGCTCTAACCCACCACCTTACGAGTCCCAGGCTCTTTCACATGGATGAAGGAGAATGAAACATGCACATTGCTTTTGAAATCTGCCTTTGAAAATCTCTGATAGCAGCAAGCACTGATTACATCACACAAACAGACACATTTTTCAATACAGATTTCAGATTTCCAATTTCTAATTATTTATAGAAATGCCCTTTCCCTCTGATATTAATAATCTCCTCAAACCTTAGTGCTTGCTTGCTGTGAAAAATGATTCACATGGGGCTGCATGTATTGTGTTACTGTGTGTTTGTTCATTGCCATGCATTTGCTGATCCAGAAAACTGAGTCTGAAAATGGTTTCTGAGGAATGGCTCCCAATAAAAACAGTACCAGTGGCCTCATCCAGCCTCCAAATCCTTGAGGTACTACTGAAATTGATTTGAATTGCATGCAGAAGTGTAAGTGAATGTCTTTACATTTTTTCTATCAAATATTTATAGCATCTATTTTCTCTTCATTGGCAGATTTTGCAACAGATGTTTTAATGAGTTTACCCTCACGGAAGATTAGCTCTGTTAATTTACAGAGTTAATTGTAGTGCTGGATGAACCTGCCATGATTTAAGCAGGCAGTTAAAATAAGAACCGGAGTTTAAACATTTCTTTGAACTTTGACCAAATCAGTTTGGTCCATGAAACCAGACAGAAGGCAGGATTCGCATGGGACCCCATGGTCAAGATCCTGCCAATACATCATGGAGGTGCAAAGGAAAATAAGTGATAAGGAAGGAACTTAAGCACAGTTTTGGTGAGCCTAAAGGGTTACTACAGGACTAGACCAGCCTGCAGACAGACTGAAGAAAGATGTGCATAGCCTTCAGACTGCCCTTTTCCCCATTTAACCAAATTTTTTTTGCTCCTCTCAAGGGCTGAGCAAATGCTGGTGCCCAGATGGTGCAGGGATGCTTGTGTCATGTTGAAAGCTGATTCCCAGGGTCCCACTCTGATTTACTGACTTCCCATCAAGTGTATTACTACCCTGTAGCAACAAAGCAAAATCTGATTCTCAGTGATGCTGAGACAGTTCCTGCAAATCTCAGGAAGGCTGCATGCAGCAGAAGCCTCAGTGTGAGTTGGTGCTGTAGGGAGCTTTGCTGCCCTCTGTCACACACTCACTAATAATTTCCAGTGAAATTATCTGCAGTATATTTTTAGAAGACCAATCGAATGTGAAAAATTCTAATGACTAAGTGTTATTTTCACCTTTTATAATGGACTGCTGAGAGAAGTGTGCTTTGTCACCAATGAAAAGTGTATTTTAAGAGATGGAATTGTATGTTATGAGAAATCACTGTACTGGAGTTGGTCAGTACAACCACAGCACTGTATAGACTGCAGCTGGGATCTCATCAATAACTGAACTCATTAGCAGTGTGTGGTGACTTGAACTGCCATTTACCTCAGTAGACTTAGAGGAGTGAATTGGTGTCTTTTCTGATTTTTCTTTCAAACATTGCTGCTGCTCTGTGTAAATACTTCTTCACAGGCAATTAAAAGACCAAAGACAGGAGCAGAAGCTAGAGAGACAGCACTGTGTGTTAATTAGATTTTTTGCAAGTAATTGACCCAGTCATGCAAATAGGTGTCTGAGATTTGTTACTGCTGTTGCTGTTTTATCTGAAACAGTTTTTCATTAAATTAAGTTTTTTTACCAGACATGAAGACTTTCAATAACAAAAGGTTGTGATCTTTTAGGTTTTGGGGGTGGAAAACAGGACTCACTTCTTAACTGCATGTAAAATTCACTCTAAAAAAAATCTAAACCAAAATAATACTAATATCGTTCCATAGAACGAGAACTATGAGCATATGAATAAATATAAAAGTTATCTTCACAACGAATCAAACATTTAACATCCCAATAACTTACTGTTGAAGCATACAATATTTAAAAATGAATATGGATATGAAAATCTTACCAGTTGGAATATCAAACACTACTCTTATATCATTTGTTTTTATAAAATTAACGAAGAGCACCACTAAAAAGAATAGCTTATTTCTTGAAACTAGGTCTGTACCTTTAAGTAATTTGTGTATCTGCTGCACTCCCATCCCTTCTTCTCTCACAGCTTTTGAAGGCTGCCGAGCAGCACTTGAGAGGCGACCAGCAGAGGAATGTGCCACGTCTAACAGAAGTTTCACTGAAACATAAAGCAAGATGTCTGACAAAAGAGAATTCTGATTAATGTTCACAGAAGAATGCTGGAGGGCAGGTTTCAGCATCTCTACAAACAGCAGGAGGTGCTGCATTCACTCTGTGGTGGGCTCTCTGCTTCAGCGTGGAGCAAGTCTGCCCTGGGGATGAGCTGAGGCATACTGACTGTATCTGAAAAAATCACAGAAAAAAGTTTAGGCAGTGCTGAAATATGCCAAAATGGATGGTTTAGAGGGGGTAGTGGAGGGGGAGAGACGACGTTTGTGTTGTGCTTTGTTTCCCTAATTTACTCTGCTAGCTGGGACTTTGTTGGTTTAGTCTTGTTCCCCAACCAATGTCTCAAAGCTTGCAGGAGTATTTAAGTATTCTGTAAATCTAGATTTGGATATCGTCTCCTTCCACATATGTACAGGATTTATTTCAGCAACAGAAAATCTGTCTCTTACCCAAGCACTTCCCTGCCACGCCACTAAATCCCACCTCCTTCTTTATCTGCAGGCCATTAATTCCCACCACACCCAGAGACGTGTGACTTGTGGCCTAGCAATAAGGCTCTTTCATCTGTAAAAGGACCCAGCTTTGTGTTAGCAGGGAGTGTGAGCAAAGAGGCTGGAGCATTAACAAGCAGAATTAGAGGGTTTGCCAGCAGCTATTTAGATGAGATTAAAGAAGGTGTTAGGAGAGATTAGGTGCGGATGGGTTTGGAGATAGTGATAGGGGTCAGTGGGGACATAAGGGAGCACGCAGGGACGGCACCGTGGCATCCCCTGGCTCAGGACAAGGTTTGAATCAGTGACAGGCAGCGGAAGTGGGAAGGCAGGGCATGAAGTGACCGTGTCCTGCAGGATCTGTATGAAAATTTCTATTCGCTCCCATCCTAGCCCATGAATGGCTGGTCCAGCCTTAGAAATCATCTTTTCTCAGCTGCTCTTCCATCTCTTGTCTGTAAGCGATAGAAATGAGTCTTGAGAGCATACGTCTGACTTGTTTATATTGATCCTTGTAGACAGAGAACTACTAATGGTGCCCCCCACTTTTTTCCACAAGTTAAGTTCATGCTTCCCTGCCTCTGGATCTTCCCTCTCTACCCCTCCCCTCACTTTTAAGCACTCCCAATGATTACAATAACAAGATCCACAAAAGAATGAAGAGAAACCATTAGGTTCTTAGTTTTTCCTTTTTCCCTACTGGCTTCTGCAGTCTCTAGAAAAGTGAATGTGTTTGGGCTTATTCTTCCTCTGCATGGTACACCCTTGTCTCAAAATCCACCACTCCTAAAGGAACGGCGTAGTGTGGAAAATGTAAACTTCAGTAAAGGTTACTGTGTAGATAGGATCCCCAAATCCAGAGACTGGATCCCTAAGCCATCTCAAGCAGGAGGAGAGTGGAAGGTGGATGAAGGGCTCTCTGTATGGAGGGGGAAAGGTGATAAATACGCGTAAGTGCAATAAACCGCGTATATTTAAATATATATATATATGCAGATAATGCAGTAAACATCTACATGGCTAAAGAGTCTCTTCACAGAATGACAGCGTGGCTGAGGCAGCCAGGGCCCTCTGGGTCTCTTCGTCCTTGCCCTCGTTACTCTACAGCCCCCTGCTGGCAGCGCCGCTCTCAGCCTGGCGCAGCCCCCCTCAGGCGCGGGCAGCGAACAGGCCGCAGGCTGAGGCGGCGCGGAGCGAAGCGGCGGAACGAGCCGCTTCCAAGCGGAAGGAGGCAGCGGGAGGCCGCCAGGTGGCGGCATTGCACCACCCGGGGAGACCCGGCGGGGTTTCCCGGCCTTATTTCCGTAAAGCCGGGTTGTCATACCTACACACCGCCCTCGTTACCTGTCCGACGAGCTGTTTGCACTGAGTATTTTATGAGGCTGGGTGCCCCGTCCTGTTCCTCCCCCTCGGCTTGGTTGCCTGTGTTTTTCACCACAGGGATTCAGCACAACACCTCTGCAAGGAAATAATTATCTGGGTGTGGATTTATGCCGCTTAGAATTGAATCATTAAGGTTGGAAAAGACCACTAGGATCGTCTAGTCCAACCACCAACCCATCACCACCATTAGGCTACCTCAAGTCTTAAAGTCTTCAAGGTCTGCAAACCACAGCTTGCTGTGTCCCACAGACCAAAAATGTGAGTGTCTGATTTAGAAATCCCACTCTTGAAAAAGATAATCATTTGAGGGAGAAAAATCCCAGAGCAAAACAAAAGATTACATAATGCTTATAAATATGTAAAGGATGTGTGTCGGGAGGATGGAGCCAGGCTTTTCTCAGCAACATCCAGTGATAGGATGAGAGGCAATAGATGCAGGCTAGAACGTAGGAGGTTCCACATAAATATGAGAAAAACCTTCTTTACAGTGAGGGTGACAGGACACTGGAATGGGCTGCACAGAGAGGTTGTGGAGTCTCCTCTGGAGACATTCAAAACCCACCTGGACACACTCCTGTGTGACCTGATTTAAGTGTTCCTGCTCTGGCAGAAGGTTTGGACTAGATGATCCTTCATGGTCCCTTGCAGTCACTGACATTCTGGGATTCTGCGATTAAAGAAAAGGAGAGCCACATTAACAACTTGCTAATACCTCCCAGCATCTTGCTAAAAGAAGGGAATAGTTGGTACAGTTTTTATGAGAAGTGGGTTTTTCTTCTTCTAGAAGTAGAGGTGGTGTGTGAGACACAAAATATTCACAATCACAAGTTAAAAGGCAGTTTGCTACCCAAACTGTTCTGCAAGCAGTGGGAATTCATTGGTCTGTGGTGCATCATATATCTTCTATCTCAGTTTGTCCACATAAATGAAGTGTGTAAAATAACTACTTTCTCCATGAATAAGTGTGTATTTCCTAGTACAGACACTGAGGTGGATACAAAAACTCAAATTCTGAATGAGAGGAAAAATCCACCATTGCTGGGAAACAACTGGGATGCTTCTGTTTTATCAGACCAGTCAGCAATGCCCATAGTGTACAATCAGTGAATGTACAAATGTTATAATTATGAGATATACCAGAGAGCTAGGCTATGTAGTTATTACATCAAAGCAGAAGAGATAAGATGCTCACCCACATCCTGGGCTCACTATGAAACTCCAGCAGAGAGGATCTCCAGAAGAGATCCTTCCCCCCTGGTAGTCAGCTCTTAAATGGGTCTAGGAGA